>CAEGAE010045780.1:0-10349 GCA_903067095.1 Girardinus metallicus
CATTGATACAGGTAATGAGTGGAGGACAGAGGAGCCTCTTAAGGAAGAAGTTACAGGTCTGTGACAGCCAGAAATCTTGTTGTTTGTCGGTGACCAAATACTTATTTTCCACCCTTATTTTCAAATAAATTCTTTAAAAATCAGACAATGTGATTTTCTGAATTTTGTCTCTAATAGTTGAGGTCTACCTATGATGTCAATTACAGGCCTCTCATCTTTTTAAGTGGGAGAACTTGCACAATTGCTGACTGACTAAATAAATTTTTCCTCACTGTATCCCCATCGGTTCTCTTCTGAAAGAGTTCAGATACTATCGCAAACTCAATTCGCTACAGCCGCGGGTCAGTGAAGTACAGTTGCAGATTCAACAAGTGTTTAATTTTACCAATAAGTTTGACGCCAATTGCTCCAGTTTGGTTGACTGAAAACAACCAAACTAATGTTGGCCATTAGTATCCAACATACTAATGGCTTTGCTCCGACGGTATTCTTAAGACGGAAGAACGATCTTCACAGGAAGCCGAGGAGACGGCGCGTCAGGCGACGATAATTAATCACGGTCAAAGGAGGAAGGGAGAGCAGGAGAGATGAAGAGTGGAGAGAGAGAGAGTGACGGGGTGCTGCAAAATATAAGGAGAGGAAAGAGGCGGAAACGAGGAGAACGAAGCGAGGGGGAAAGGTTACGTGAAGAGATGAGACAAAGATAATAAGATTAAAAAGAAGACTGATACTGTGAGGCGATGATTAATCTTAGGGAAGGGATGCAAAGATAAGGGGGAGAGCAGCAATTAGGTCATTTATTGACATGATTAATTTACCAAAAGTTATCCAGCACTTAATAACTAAAAGGAAAAATAATAATCTCTTGTCTGAAAATGATTGTTGTTGATAATTTTATTTTATTTTTTTAAAAGGGGCCACAATAAATCATTTCGGATGTTTTTCAGCATTTATTGTGTAAGTTATCCCAAGTTTAAGCAGGAATACACTTAAAGTGTAAATGAATCAATCTGGTACCAACTGATAGAATCACATCAGCTGGTGTTGGTGCTTGTTAGTCCATGTGTAGACAAAAGTTGGCTGTGTTTCCATAGAATTGTCCAAATTTAAATTGCGAAAATAAATTTGCTTAATGGAAACACAGGTTGCCCTGTGACAGACTGGTGACCTGTCCAGGGTGCCTCTCACCCGGAACGTAGCTGGAGATAGGCACCAGCACCTCCCGACCCCATTAAGGGACAAGGGTGAACAGAAAATGGATGGATGGATGGATGGATGGAAACACAGCAATTTTGAAAAAAGTTACATTATTAGATTAAATGTTTTTGTTCTAGGATGAGGTGGGTTTTTTCATCTGTATTGAGATTGAGATTTATTGAGATGTATCTTGTAAAACTGCCATGGAAACACTTTTTGCTTCATACGAGTCACGTGATCTACAGTCGGATGTTACTACTGGCGCAAGCGACATAGAAGTTGACAGGAAGTTTGTTTGTTTTTCGGACAGTGTTCTCACAGTTCATAAAAAGTTGAGTTATTCAATTGTGTTGAATACATCGCTCTTCTGTAAAATGGCCGACTGCCATTTACCTGAGAGGTCGCATATGTAGCCGCTCCAAAGTAGGCGGGGCATATCGCTCCAACGCCTGAATAAGTCGCTGACATCTCCTCTGATTGGCTGATAGATGATGAGCGCGAGCAGGGCCGGCCCAAGCCTCCATGGGGCCGTAAGCGAAATTTAAATTTGGGTGCACACGCGGTGTTCCTTCTTCGGTTAATATATCCATCCTGACCTGTTTTCAGCTTCCAACATTTTCCCGGTTTTGTTTTCAAGTAAGGTTGTTTCCGGATTGTGGCGCCGGAGGGAGTCACGTGATGACGTAGTGCTGTCATCAGAACGTGCAGAGTGTTTTCTATTAAATTGAGTATTGTATTTTTGATTACAAGTTTAGTTATTTATTTTTCTCTTTATTATTATTATTTTGTATACTTTAAGAGTTTGTTTGAGTTAGAAGTAATTGCTTAGTTTTTTTTTTTTTTTTTTGCTGGGTTGGTCTTTTCGTGGGTGGAGCCTTTGGCTTAAAAGCAGGGCTCTGCTCCACAGGGAGTCAGTCTGTGGTTAGACTCCAGAGAAGTCACACTGAAGGTGATGGACTCTTACTGCTGTTTGTCTGTTTTTAACCTTCCTTGGATGTGCTGTGTACATGTTCTGCACCTCTTTGATTTGTTCAACTGAAGAAAAGCTTAATAAATTTCACTAAAGTGATCTCCGGCTTTGGCCAGTCATTTATGTTTGACCAAGTCATAACAGAACCCCGTCACAAATATGCATTATGAAGTCCCTGTGAACAAAAATGCACTTCAAAAAATGTTATTTATCAGAACCGAAATAATCAAGCTCATTTTAATTCATCATGCGATTAACTAGCCTGTTGCGACAGGCTTATCTATCCATACTTTTCATATCCCACATATGCCCACAACGCTACGTTTTGAAGCATTTAAAGGAAATCTGGTTCAAATGAACGAATAATTCTTGTGTGGTGCGCATTAAAATATTGTCGTTTTGAGACAAAAAAAAAACCAGTGTTCTACCAGTTATCTTGTACATTTTCAAATGAAACTTTTTTGACCTTACCTCAGCTGTGGTCTGTGTTCTGGGTGTAACTCGTCCGTACTCCGTTACGAATTACTAAACAATTACAGACTGGATGTTGAGCTTTGTGGGACAATTCTGGAGCATCTGCAGCAAACATGTTTAATGTTTAAGTACTGTCTGCCAACAAACAAAGCTAACCTCACCCCGTCAAACTGCAGGATTCAGTAATGAATAAAAAAAATAACCTAAGTTAATGTCTATATCTCATCACATCTTAGTTAGAAACAATTTTTTTTTCTTGTCATGAGTGAACAATGATAGTTTGTTTGGAAAGTTTTTTCTGTTGAAAAAACAAAATTGTAGCTGAGTGGAAGTTGGTAAGCTGGCTTTAAGTTCAACATCTTGGTAAAATGAAGTTGAATATTTCAATAACTGGATGTCGACTTCACAGCGGAGAGCTGATGATTTGGGCTTGAACCTTCAGCCTGACAGGTGAAGCTCTCTGAAATTGGTCAATGCAAAAGGACAATTTACCCAACACAGCAGCAAATCTACAACAGTTATTGAGAAAGAGGAAAAAATCTAGGTGGTGCAATGGCCTTATTAAAGTCCAAACCTGAACCCAATTCAAATGCCATGGCAGGACCTTGGGACAGCTGTGCTTTCATAAATGCCCAGAAACAGAAATGAGTTCCCGTAGGGCACGCGGAAACCTGATGAGGTTAGACAGAAGGCCATTACTTTAAGGTTTTGATCTAAAGATGGTTCTTCAAGGTAAAGAATAATGGAATGTAGATTGTTTTTTTTTTTCAGAAACTCACACAATTAATACCCTGTATTGTTGTGTAACACTCTAACTCTACCCCCTGTTAACTCTAGGATTGTAATTTATGAGTAATCAGATTAATAACGGATCATTTATCTACACCTGGGTGTTTTTCCCAGATTTCAGTCTGGGGATTTTATGTTGCCACTGCAAAAATATTTCAACTATTGCTCTTAAATCATGCATGTGTTGAGTTTTCAAGGATGTGCTGTTGGGTGTTCTTTTTGCTGACCCAAAAGTACCTAAATATTTCGTCAACTTCTAAAAACGTTGCTCACGCACCTCACAAAATATCAGAGCGTACTATTTGACCTACAGTACATCACCCGAGGAATTAAAACACAACTGCGCAAACTGTCACAACAAAATCCTGTCAGATCCTGTGAACTAACTCGTAAGGTAAACGGTCTTTCAGTGGATGTTTTAGGCACAGATTCTCCTAGAAGTCACTGATGCAGACGGCTGTGTTCTTCACTTTAACAAAAACATCAGGTCTTATAGAAAAACTTTATGAACATCTAAAAAAAAAAAGAAAAAGTTTTGAATATATAAAGAATTCAGTTTTAAAACCGTGATTGACATGTCAGACTTTATAGAGTTTGAGTGCGAGACAGAAACAAAAAGCGTCAAAGATCTTTGGATTGAGACGTGAGACTTTGTGTGCATGAAGTGGCATTTTATTTTCTATCCAGTCCCGCTGTGGAAGAAACTATCAAGTTATTACCCATACTGCATTTCTGTGTTGGCCTGAGTTATCAGATAGTATCTGCGTTTCCATTACAAATGTGTGCAAAACGTCGTAAATATTCTGTTTAAGTCGAAAAAACACAATTTCGTAACTGAGGTGTTTCCATTAAATAAGAATCGCAATTAGAATCACACATGAATAAGTTTGTTCGTGCGGTAAGTCGTTAGAAAACATGACGAGCTATCATCCTCCAACAACTTCCTGTCGTCGTCTTCTTTGTGGTTTGCGCCAGTGGCAGCGTCTGGTTATTAATGTGTAAAAGAAAAGTGGGTAACAAACCAACTTTGATACGACCAAGAAGTCAAATCACCCTAACTTTTTGCCAAAAAACAAGTTGTTTTTTTTTCCATACTGACGTGTTCGCAATAAACAGTTACTTTCCAAATGTCAAATTGCGCATTTATGTGGTCAGTGAAAATGTAGCTAGTTCGAGGTAATGTGAAATACATGAGAAGTAAATGGGAACCAGTTTATCTTTCAGTGATTAGTGTGTGAAAGTTGAAAAGTTTAGCATGCCAAAGACGCCACCAGTTTCTTGAAACGGCATCAAACTCAGGGTTTCACAAACTTTTCAGAGCATGGGACAAGTTTACATTACATGACATTACTCTAAAAACCAGCGCAGACCTGCTGAAAGACTTACGGGAATACATTTTTAATCGGAAGTCTTCAATAATGCATTTATTTTCTTTGAAACAAACCTTCACATATTTCTGACCCAAGTGGTGTTTGACTTTGCTGTTAGAATGCCTCAGGATGAAAAGTTTCATTGGCGTGTTTGCATAAATTCTTCATACACACACCGGTGGCGGTCCAGAGGGCCGCGGCGTGTGTTTCTCCACACGTTCATGACGGCTTCGTGCTCTGTTGTGTTGTTTTATTTAAAGGTTTCACCGGAGCTGAGACATGACAAAACATTTGCCTTTTTCAGGAAGCAACTGCATGATTTTCATTTGCAAGTTGAACTCGGGTCAAAAATGTACGCTTTCGTTAATAACAATTTAGTGTTTTGACATTTGTAGTCTTGTAGGTTGCTTCGTAATCTATAAACCATGTCATTGCATAACTGCATGTGATGTCACGCTGGTTGTTTTTCGCATTTGTTTGTGTGCGTCACAAAGTGCGTTGGTTGTTTTCTATCTTTTTAATTAAGAAAAAAACAACCTGAAATTCTGTAATTGCTATCAAAGCCTCCATAAAAGTCACCGGGTTTTCAAATAAATGCTGGCTGGAATTGATTTTTCATTGAATAAGCCGAATTGCTCATATTGCCAACAAGTCACCATGATGTTGTTGCTTGAAGTTGCATCATTCTTTTGGTCAGGGAGGACAAAGTGGGGGAGGTGCAATATTGATTGGATTTTGTTATATAGTTGAAGACAAATTATACACAAAACATGTTGAGTCAAAAAGGAAAAAAGACGATAATATTATTGAAGCCTTAGATGAATTTAACGTTTTAAACCAGTCTGACAGGACAGTGAATCGTTTCAGTAATTACCAGGTTCAGTCTAAACCAAGCAGATAAAAACTCTTAATAATTAATTCAAAGAATAATAGTAATAAAAATCAGCTTTGTGTTCTTTCATAAATGCTGTTTGGTGGATACTGATCTTTCTCGATTATATTACTGTTCATTAAGTCGTCTCAATCAAGGTCAGATAATTAACCTGTTGGATGATTTATCTCTCTGATTAGAAGAGTTTCACACTTTTTTAAAATACTTTCCCAAAGTTATCTCCATTAAAACCTTCACTTTTAGTTAAACCTTACAATATTTCACAATGAATTTATGGGAGGCATTTCAACACAGCACAATCTTTGATTTGCAGCCTAGAAATATAAAATAAAATAGACAGGAAGTATTGAAGATAGGTAGGACTTGAGGAAGATAAGAACGGGGTATGACGAAGTTGAGGGAGACTACTTCACTTATTTGATATGAAACTAGAAACTAGAGACTGGGTCAAAAATCTGGAGACGGCAAAGTGTGAAGCAGAAACAAAACAGAGCGAGAACACTGGGTTGGATTCGGTAGATCTGTCCTTAGACACGGGGTTCCCTTCCCTTTGGTCTTCTCCTTTACCAACATTCTGGGGTCACTTGCAGACAGTGATGTCAGTAACGAATTACAGACCACTTTTTTCAGTAACAAGTAATCTAACGTGTTGCTATTTCAAATCCAGTAGTCAGATTAAACTTACTTTTCGAAATCAATTTGCCTTACTGTGCATTTTCATTTGTAATTTAATTGTGTTTCCTCTACGTGTCGTCGAGTGATCACCGTTTCTATGCGACAGTATCAGCAGCGACAAAAATGTAAACAGTGGAGGGAAGAGGGAGATGCGCATTTTGGTGCTGTTAAAACAGGAACTATTTTGAGTTTTTGTCGCCAAGTCTGATTATTATAAGCGGCTTTGGGCTTGTTTTTTTCTAAAGTCGCTAGCAGATTTAACGAGTGGCGGGTTGCGCCTTTTTGGGCTCATTTTTGAACATGAAGTTGCTCCTTTGGGCTTGGAAATAAGTAGGAACTCATAAGAAATCCCAGAATTTGTCTGTCATTAAGTAAGTTTTAGTCAGGCTCTCCCTGTCCATCATTTCCCAGATGATCCGTCCCGCTGTGTCTTTAATGTCAAGCTAATATATTTGCTGTGAATGACGTCGAGCTATCCAGAAAATTGCAAACATCGAGATCAATATGAACAACGCAATAAATGTGAAAACAGCCACGAATGAACGAGTCCATAAAGTTGTGCAACTAAACGCCATTATAATTATTAATATTAAGATAAGTGTCACAAATCTGTGCAGCAGCCATCTGAGTTGTGGAGCTGCAGGAGGAGCTCTGTGCGCTGACACCAAAAGCAGGGCCGTAACACAGAACCTAGAGGCTGGGGGGAGTAATGGGGGCTTTAAAATCCTTCTTAGAGTTTTCCAGACAATAGTGGACCACACAAAAACACACAAATTACTAAAGTTTTTTTGTACTGTTGTGAGCATTAAAAAATCTCCCCTTCAGTTCAACCTTATAAGTGGAGACACATTATTGATGTTACCGTTATAAAATAACTTACAATTAAGTATTGTCAAAGATCAATGTAATTTTCACAGAGCGTTGTTGTTAGTAGCTGCTAAAAGTAACTAAAAAGTTATTTTTAATGTAACTTAGTTACTTTCCAAATCAAGTAATCAGTAATCTAACTAAATGACTTTTTCAAGGCGTAATCAGTAATCCGATTGAAGTTACTTTTTCATAGTAACTATGCCATCATTGCTTACAGAGCAAGCAGCATTTTACTGACTCAGCTCTGATTAGACATAAATATATGGCAAAGCAAGAGCTTTAATAGAGCTTTAATCATAATCACAAGTTTCAAGGAAAATAACTTATTTGGAGGAAGAATACAACGAATGAAGTCAGATTGTGACAAAGGAAAGGAAGGGAGGGAGGACAGAAAGGAGAAAAGTAAAAATAAGAAGGAAGAAGTAAGGAAAAAATATGCATAAAAGAGGACAAAAGGGAGAAGATAACAACCTGAAAATGTCAAATTAAAGTTAAAATGACCAAAATACGCTACAGAGTTTAAAGTCATCACTGATATCCTAGTGGCCATAAGCTGGCATCAATCACCAAAAACCTGAAAATCTTTCCACTGCTGGATAAAAACAATCAACAGCCTCTTGTCTGTCATTACCGGTGTCCATTCTTGCATTGGCTCCGCATGGAGTGCTTTCAAAAGCTTCAATGTCTTTGTTTGCTGTGTTGCATGAGAGAGGCAATGGCCTCTGACATACAAATCCCTTGTTGGACTGCATGCATGTACCAATAGACTCTTAGTGGCAGATGTGCAAAAATAAATTTTGATTGATTACTCTCATATCCTTGCTGTTAGGGACGTGAGCATAAAGTTAGTGTCGTCAGGGGACAACGTGTTACATTTCCAGGAGTTTCACTTCTCGCCGAGGATGAGAAGACACGGAAGGACGAGCTCAAGCCTCACCAGATGGCTGTCAACTCATAAATACACCTTTAGACATCTGCCCCTGCCAAGACCTGCTCACAGCAGAGCCTGACACCGTCACACCAGAGTTACACACCAGAATACATTTCACAGTCAGAATTATTCTCCTCATAAATAGAGCGGCGAGAGACGAAACAAGATTTCTGTAGAGCGATGGCATAGAAGGGCGCTCCATTGTCGATGGATAAAAATAGTTCCCAGCATGAAAGGACGAATTTTCTTCTTTTCTTTGATTCGTTAATAGTAAAATAGCTCATTTTCTCAAAGTTCAGGACATGCAAAGTAATGCCAACGCATGAACACGTGAAAGTATTAAACTGAAAGATAATTTATTACTTCCTAGCCAAAGCAGTCTGCATTTGATCACATTCTCCGTTTAGACCTGCACAGATCCAGTTTTGAATGCAAATGTAAAGGCAGAACACCACGCCCACCCTGAGGGAGCACATGAATGAAACAGAGTACTTCCATGTTACAGCTGACTGTAACCTGTGCTATGCAACCTGTCCAGTCTTGGGAAATGAGTCATCTGTATTATACAGTAGGCTTTTTCCATTCTCAGTATGTGTGTGCACATCTCTTGTTTCATATTGAATCAGATGAAAGCAAGCTAACTTATGCACTTGTGAGTAAAAGAAATGTGACTTGAGAGGGAAAGACTCCAAACACAGAGGTGTCATACTTCCTTTTTCTCTGTATGACACACACACACACAGTCGTGTTTTCATGACTTGTGGGGACTTTACATTGACTTCAATTCATTTTCTACAGCCGAACCGTTACCCTTACACTGACCATCACATGCATAATCCCTAAAAACACCATTCCCCTGTATGGGTGCCAAGAAATGTCCCCACAAAAAGCAGTGGTACCCACAATTCCACATTGCAGACAGAAATAGGTCACCTCAAGGACATAAAAACCTGGTACACACACACACACACACACACACACAGTCGACTTTCCATTGACTTCCACTCATTTCTACAGCCTAACTCTAACCAAAACTCAATTTACACTTTAGCCCTAGACCTTACCTCTCACTCAAAAACAGCATTTCCCCTCCTGGGTCCAGGGTTTGTCCCCACAAGGAGCAGTGGACCCCACAATCTCATAATGTAGACATAAAAAGGTCCCCACAAGGTTGTAAAAACATAGAACATACCCACGCTCATAAAAAATGCCCGTCTACTTACAGGTGAGACGTTTGTACGCCATAGAGAAATGTTGCAAAGTTTAAATCATTTATATCAAGGGATACCGAAAAATGGTCTTAATGGTGCAGCCAGCAAATGTGTCATTACTTTGACAACATTTTTTTCTATCTGTACTTTGAAATATGGATGTTCTTGTCCAGGGGTGGTTCTAGGCTGTTTGGCTCCCTGTGCCAACATGCTTCACAGTAGCGCATCATTTACAATTACCATGTGCCATCGTGGACACACTCATATTTTTTTCATCTGGAAAAAAAAAAATTGAAAAAAACTGGAATACTATACACACAAAAAGTAAGGCAGAAGCAGAGTGTATACAATGCAGTCAACAGTATTCAATACAAATACAAAAAATAAATCAAATCAAAATAAATTGTACCCATATAATTTACAAAATTGACCGCAATACCAAAATGAAATTTGTGGCATAAATTTCACTGCACAACTATCAAGAAACATCTAAAAATATATTTTTAATGAGAGAATTGACTCTATTACTCTTCACAAAAACCTAATTAAATTACAAAGCTGCTATAAAAAAATTCTAACCTTTGTTAAAGCATTACTTGTCAAGCAAGAAATAGGCTACAGGTTTAACTTCACTACTGCTTACTAGTGTGGCAGCTGATGTCGCCCTAGAGGAAAAGCCGCCCTGGGCACCTGCCCACTTTGTCCATAATTTTACGAAGTCGTTTCTTACATCCCTAAGATAAACTAACAACATGGGCAGGACGGATCTGACGCAACCTTCCCCATAGACCCTGATGCAAGTTGGTATAAATAGACTTAGATGAATGACCTAACAGGAAACTGTCCACAGCTTCTATAATTGTGGGAAAAATATCACATATCCACAAGGCCCCTCATGTATTGTTGTCCTGCATAGTGCATATCTATACTTAATGCATAATTTCTAATGGAATTTACTTCCAGAAAATTA
>CAEGAE010045785.1:0-66913 GCA_903067095.1 Girardinus metallicus
GGGGGGTGCGGGAGAGGGGGGGGGGGGGGGGGGTGGTGGGGCGCTGGTTTTTTTCTGTTCTGTTTTTTTGGGGGCGGGGGGGGGGGGGGGGGGGGGGGGGGGGAGCTACACAAAACGACAACTTTTAAATAAAAATCTACTTTCAAAAACATTAGATGCTGGTTTCCTTCTGTTGTCATGGTAACTAGGACCAGATCTACTCATTCACTTATACTCTAAAGTAGGCCGATAAGCAATAAACCAATTAATCGCATGATAAATTAAAATGAAATCAATAATTAATTTGCATAATTTATTGTTCTTTTGTTTTCTTTTTACCAAAAACTGGAGGATAAAAAATTTTCAGTTTGGTGCTTTGGTCTCAACGAAACCTCTTTTTGAAGGAAACTTTTGTTTGCATAATTGATTCTACTGTTTCTGTTGTTTTGTTTCTTTATTTGGGGTATTTAAAATGTCTTCCTATTGCATTATTACTATGCAATTACCATTATATTGCTTGAAAATTGTCTCAGAACAACTATGTTATCGTTCATGGCAATAATGTCTGGGACATTTTATCGTGACCGGCTTCTCTAAAAGTACTCACTGGTGCACAAATCCACTTTTAATTGATGTATTATGGTTTAGAACTCAGAATCCATAATTAAATGAAACTTCCACTTGTTTTTGCATTTAAAAAAAAACCAAAACAAAATTATTACTCCAACAACCATGTGAACATTTTGTCACAAGCAGCAGTTTCCAGGAGCAGGTCACCAGGCGTCACCAAAGCCGTCAGAAGGTCTCGGCTGCTGCAGCAGAGTTTATCACAACAGTGTTGACTCAGTTATTCTTGCTTCATTTAGTTTACATAGCTGCAGCTCTATTAGCAGGAAGGCCAGTTTCAGTCATAACAATCTTAACTGAGACGCAAACAGACGTCTGACTCACAGGAATTACACAAACTCCTGGTCTTCAACCTCACTGTGAATAAAAACAAACTTGGATTGTTTCTGTTTCAGCAGAAAAACTGAATTAAAAACCTTTATTTACGACAGATTCATAAACTGATTCAGACTCCAAAATGTTAACTTTTATGGTCCAATTGCACATTCACACCTACCCAAGCGAACCAAGCTTTCTAGGCAAACAAACTGGAAAACTAAACAACGATGGTGTGAATGCGTCCTAAATATCGCCAAGTTCACTTCTGAATGGCTAAACAAGAGCAAAATGAAGGTTTTAGAGTGGCCTAGTCAAAGAAAATCCAAATAAAATGCTTTTGAATGTCCTTAACCTCTGTAACGCGGCTGAATTTAAAGAAAAGTAGGTCAAAATAAGTAATTACTTAGGTTATCTTTGTGTGACATCAAAATTCAAAAAGGTGAATCATTTTTAAAATTAAAAAAAAAAAAAAGTTGTCTAAAAGTGTATGATGGTGTATTAGGGCCACTGAAGATAGAAAAAAAAAGTAGTAAATTTCCACGAAAAAATATCAGAAATTTGCAAGGATTTTTTTTTATTTCTGAATTTGAAAAGTGAAAAAAATTTCTGGAAAAAAAAAGTTCAAAAATTTTCAAAAACAACTTTTGAAACTCTGAATTTGCTACTTTTTATTCTTAAATTTCTGGCATTAATTTCAAAACTCCTAAGATTTTTTTTTTCTATCGATTTTTTCACGTTTTAAATTCAGAAATTTCTGAGTTTTTAATCTAGAATTTTTTTTAGATTAATCTCAAAATTTCCTGACTGCCATGGCGGCTTTTTAAACTCATTCAGGTTATGAACAAATTCACGGCTGGACTTTGTAGGCAGGAACCTTCATGTAAATGTGCAGCAATAACTTTATTATCAACAGTTTAAAATATAATTTGATGGTTACTGGCAGAGAAAGTGAGGCTGAAAACAATCCTCCTTCTGAGTTGTAAAAAAGTTAAAGCTTATCTTTTATAACACGCATCATGTGTGGATTTACACGCGAGAAAGCAGAATTACTGCTCATTTTATTGCTTTTTATGCTCCAACCAAGTAACATGCGTTTGACTTTGTCCTCGTGGCTCCTGAACGGTAACCGACGGCAACTGGAGTCGTCGTCATGAGTCGTGTTTCTGTGACTCAGATCGACATCCAGCGCTCTGATCAAAGCCTTGTGTCAACATGTGGGCTCGCAGCTCCCAACCACACGCCCAGTGTTGCTGCTTATTTGTGTGTAACCACGACAACGATGCACCAATGCATCATGACCCCCCTCGGAGCGTGGATGACAGCTTCCGCCCTCTGAGTCGTCTCATTTCTTCACTACCACTCAAACAAGGAGGACAGAAGTCAGCAGCCTCTGAAACCAGATGTTTAAAAACATGCGTGACTTTTTATTTTTCCCTGCTGTCGGAGAAATAAGTAAAAACTTTTCCTGTTTCAGGCCAGTTAAGATCACCAAAATGATTTCCAGTGAGGCAAGTTAATTTATAGAGATGCACAAGTTATTGAAGTAAAAGCAGTGTGTGGAATATTTTTTGTTTATTGCTTTAGCCAACTTAAAACCTGTTAGCTTCACCTAAATTAGTTTTTACAGATAAATCCTAAAGCGTTAATTTACTTGGCCGTTTTGTAAACTTTCACTTGAAAGAAGTTTTGGTTTTTGATGCTTATTTTGAAACTTTATTTCAAACAAACAATGTGCTGTGAAGTAAAGAACAAGACATAAAAATATAATAATATCGATATCTAAAGGCATTATAGAAAATCAATTTATAAGTTTAAAATTAATTTGGTGCTGAATTGTTGATTTAATTTGAACTGAAGTTGGCGCTTTAGCAGTAGTGTAACAATGTTTATGATTAGTGCTTTAAGTTTAGTTCAACTAACCTTTTAGCTAGCGGTGCTCACCACTGTCTGTCTATAATATATTTGGCCTCTTGAACGGACTCTTAGGTCCCTGTAGTGCGTTTTCACGCATGATATTCTGGTAGACTCAGTTAGATTTGGGACCAAAATTGCAACATTTGTTAAATTTTTTCAGCTGTTGTGGTTCTCTTTCATACTGCACTGTCAACTGATCCAAACTATTTGAAAAACCTGTTCCCCTCCAGGACTGTGGGGGCGCTGCACCAAAAACCACCAAAGGAAACAACACAAAAAACTTAGACGACACTGAGCACAACTTCCTTATTCTTAAAATGCAAATAAAAATGGAATAGCATAATCTGTCAGCGGTTGTGGGATTTGTCTTTTAGCATAAGACTTGAACATTTGTTTTGGTTGCATTTACCCAGAATGCCCGCCGCTGTAGTCGGCTTCCTGCTTTTGGAGCGGGGTCTGATGCGCTTGACGTTCACAGCTGGATTAAATGTTTAAATGTTGCGCAACATTGTGTGATAAAGAAACGAAACCATCCAGAAAATCAGGGTTAATCGCAACTGATATGAAGTGATGACTTCTTCCTGTCTGAGTGGCTTTTCAGGAAATAGTCATGCTCTTTATACCTGAAGGTCCCTGATAAAACAGAGTAGGTTGCATCTGGAAAGCTTGTAGAGATCCATAAATAATATGTAAATGCAGGACAACATTTTGCTTAATAAGTTTCTCTGAAGTATCAGACAGATTCCTGTTTTGCATTATGCTGCCTGTACATGCAAACGGTGTGATCAGAGTTTCCTGAATCTACAGTTTCCAGACGGGAGAGGGATAATAATCTAGATTTACTGAAATGTTTGCACAAATTAAATAAAAGAAGGTCTTCTGCTGAGACCTCTGACATTCCTGCTTTGTTCAACACAGATTCCCTGCAGACACAAAGCACAGAGCGGCTGAAAGTCACTCCGGATTAATGCCTGACAGCAGAGATTCCTGCAGCTGGAGACATGTTGGATTGGACACACACATGTGAGATTTACTAAAGAGAACTAACACTTTACTCCCAAAAAGTGAAACATTGGTCAGAAAACTGCATCCACATCTATTGGTCAAGAAGCATGAAAAAAGCATTCAATACATTCCTGTAAAATAAATACTTTACATTTTTTACTTGGTCTTTTGATTAGAGAACTATGATTTCTTGTTTCTTTGTTTTAGTGCGTCTCTTCAAAAGTGGAAATACAACAAAACATACCGTGATCATCTTAACCTTGGAGATAATCATTTAATTAAGATAAATTACTAAAAAAAAATGTGACCAACAGTGATGGGAAGGGATCCATTTTAGTGTCAACTTGGAGTGAAGAGTCTTCGTTAAAAACACAAGACGATCAATATCACTTTAACCGAACCAAGACCCGGGTTTTAGGCTGCGAGAGTTTGTGTTTTTGTTCTGGATCAGAGTTCAGTTACGCATTCGCACCTCCACAACAAAACGGACGGAGTTGGATTAGAACGTCTCAAACAGAGTCAGACGGCCACAGGAAGTAGACTTTTAATTTAATAAAAATACATAAACACTTCTGTCAATTTTCAAATAAAACAAAAATGTTTAAAAAGACAAAAAAAATTATTTAAACTGAGACATTTAGAAAATGCTTAGTAATTATGTTCAGATTTGGATAAACATAACCTCATATGCTGCAGAAGTTTCCAGTCTACTCAAATAATAGTAGCAATTATTTCTGTCACAATAAACTTTGCTGGATGATAAATTGTCTCAGAATTTATAGTGAAAAACGATAATATTGCAGGGTTTCCCCCAGTGTTTCATAAGCCTGGCGGGCCACCAGGCTTTACTTGTGCCCCAACCAGGCTAAGCATTGATTATTTAATGTCTGTGTTTTTTAAGACTTTATTGTTGGTGTTCAGGTATTAATCTTACAATAACACATAATTATCAAGTGATATTTTCACATTTCCCGTGAACTTTAAACATTTTTTAACTGCGACGGGCCGCTGGATGAATGACCGCGCTGCCACCCAACCATCAGGCTTAGGAAGATTTCTGGGGGAAACCTTGTATTGTTTTCAGACCATTGTCAAGTAATGTAATAGTAATAATAGCATAACGCAAGAATGCATTCTCAAAGATTAATAAAGTTCAAATCCTAATGAACATTTAACACTGCAAGGCATTTTAAATATTTTATTCAAAATATTTTGAATAAAAGTTTCTCAAGTACTTCTAGTCAGAACTATCCACCTCTGAACAACATTCATTAGCTCAGTGAAATGCAGTGGCGTGTTTTAACTAGTCCTCATTCAGCTAACGTTATCTGTATCCACAGCATTGTTCCGGCTTGTTTGGGAGAAACTGTACAAAGTTTTTTGCCTTTTGCTGGTTTCTAACACACACGTTTGTGCAGCATCAGGTCTCCGTCGATGCCCCGGGTGAAAAACCGATACCAGCATCTCAACGCTCATGTTGCGTTTAAAGGTGGCTTGGAAAAACAAGTTAAGGCATGTTAACAGATTAAATAGTTATAACAGCTGAAGAACGAACGGAGAATAGAGGAGACATTTACAGTGCAGGAGCCTTTATTGCATCAAATCGAGATTGGAATAATAAACTTTTTTTATGTTAGTTTTTAATCAAGTAGTTTAGTTTTTAATCAAGTAGTTTAGTTTTTAATCAAGTAGTTTAGTTTTTAATCAAGTAGTTTAGTAGTAGATTGTTAACATGAGTGTAAAGACTCACAAGATGGCAATTTTCTGAAACGACAACACACTCAGGGCAGTAATTAAGCCAAAACTGTACAACAATATTTTGCAGTTAAGATGACGTCTTGTTCGTCTGTAAATATGTTTTAGCCAGAACATGTCAATTGGTACTTTTAGCCTCACCTTGTTCAAATCCTCTAAAAACATAAAAAAAATCATTTTAAGCACCTTTTGCTATCCAGTTATGAAACTGTTAATCCAAATTTAAGCATGTCATCCCTGCACTGTATTAAGGTTAAGTCAAGCAGAAGCAGCCGAGCTTTTCACATGTTGATGTTACAAGTATTTTTTTAGCTGCAGATTCGTCCTTTGCTTCAAATGGGATATTGTTGCATTTTAGTCAATAAGATCCTTGTATGAAAATGGAACTGATTTGTTTAATTTAATCTTTACATGTTGTTAATGTTGTATAGAAAAGGTTTAAATGAAAAATCTGCAGAAAGTGGCACTTTTTTTATCCGATTAATTGTCAGAATAGTCAATTAATCGTTAGAATAGCCGATTAATTGTCAAAAATAATGAATAGATTAGTCAGTAAAAATCGTTACAGACACAAAATTAAGCTTCTTCAATGACAATCTCAACACAGGACTCTGGATGATGGTCAAAAGTTTATGAACCGTCCACCCAAATCAAACGCTATGGGAAAAGGTTTTGTCCTAATGACAAAAATGGCTGAACAAAGTATCTAATATATAAATAACTTATTTATTTAAGTTTCTTTAACGCCATTAATCATAATCTGGCTTTTAAAACACAATATTCAACCTGCTTCATCCCAGATTTATGTTTTTTTAGTGTTCCCACAATGACTTGAAATGGAAAAATCCAATTAGTGGGCATCAGTAATGAGTACCAAGAGCTTCAGGGGGTCTCTTTTGTGTGTCGAGTTCTATTTCTACCAATTCACATCAAAAGTCATTGAGTACTGGAGTGAAGCTAGGAGTTGCTTGAGGAACAGCAACACCAGCGGGCAGCTGAGGCTTACTTTTGTCCAGCGATAATGCAGCTGGAGGCCCGGCCCTAATTTCATGTTTCCTTTCTGTCTGCTCGGGTTTTTTTAAAGAGCGGACATGCTGTTCGTCTCAGGCGGGTCGTTTTAAGGCCCGACTCTGCAGTCTCGCCCCCTGGACGTTCCTCACCCAAGTCCTCCATTAGTAGGTCACCGGCCGAATGCTGCTGGAGACACGGGCAAGAAGAAAAACCGTCTACAAATGCATGCTGGCCTTCAGAAAGCAGCACAAAAAGCTGGCAGACGGCAGGGGAGGGAGGGCGAGGAAACCAGAAATGCAGCCAATAATTAAAGCTGCATTAGTCAACTTCAATGTCAGCACCGAGCGACACAAACGAAAAGCAAGGTCGCTTTTCCTAAATACCAGCATGTCAACAGGGGAATAAAACCTTTGAAGCTCGGTAAACACCGGTTTTCCTCCAGTGGAAACGCCTTCTCCCATCAAAATACTGACCAACACAGCATCAGATATACGCAAAGAGAAAGGAAATATAATTTATTTCACAAATGAAAGTCTAAAAGAGAGGAACTCCATTCATTTTTGATTCTCTAGTCGTTGATAAAGAACGGGCGTCCAAACGTTTTGTCACGTTGGTCAAAATCGTCAGACCTAAAGTTAATGGATGGATTTTTGTACATCGTTTCAAAAATATAAGATAGAGACCAAATGGAAAGTTGGATGGATGGATGGATGACTTAGATGGATGACAGAAGGATGAATGGACAAACAGATGAATGATTAAACTGATAGAGGGATGAATGGTTGAATGAATGAATGGATGGACTGATTTAAGAGGACTCGCGTTAAACGCCTCGTAGGTGAAAACTTGATGCGTAAAACGGAGGGATAATCTTGGCATCCCGTCATTTTCTCTAAAATATAAAACCACAAGCCAGTAAAAGAAACCAAAGCAACTTCTACAGACAATTTGTTGATTAAAACTAAATTTACTAAAATTAGTTTGTCCTATAACACAAAACAGTAACACCTGTCGTCTCAAAGCCTTTTGTAAACATCCCATTTATATCTGGAAGGTCAGATTTCAGGCCTTCAAAGATCCACATTAGTTCACAACAACAGTAAGCCTCTGCTCTTTTCCTGAGGCAGCCAAAAGCTAATCTAATTAAAATTCATTATATCTGCTCCCGGCTTTAAGGATTTAGGCGTTGTCCCTTTAACTTAATCTGTATTTCAGCCCGTCACAGACCAGGTATCAGGCCGCTGTGAGCTTATGTTCCCGCGTGTCCACTCACATCTCCGCCATTGTCTCTGCGACGGCGGAGGGATTCTGTAATTACACCGGACGCTTCGGAGCGACAGTGCATCACTGTGCCCCGGGTGTCTGTTTACATCTGGGCCGGAGCCAGACCGGTAACCGTACCCCGAGACCCGCAGCGGAGCGGCCGAGAGGTCGTGAACCTGGGCAGTGTTGTCATCATGGGAAGATCAGGCTGCGATGCTTTCAAGTAACAAACCCGACTCTTCTTTTGACGGGCAGTCAGAGGATCGCGGTGGGAAGGAGGTCAGCCTTTCTCCAGGTTTATCTACGCCAACAACCACTCTGTTCTTCTTCTTTCATTGTGAAGCAGAGAGCAAGGTTTCCAGAAAACTTAAGAGCCCGATGGTTGGGCGCTAGGGCGGTCATTCATCCAGCAGCCCGTCGTGTTTTTCAGTTAAAAATTGTTTAAAGTTGACAGAAAATTTTAAAATATCACTTGATAATTATGTGTTATTGGAAGATTAACACCTGAACAACTATAAAGTCTTAAAAATGCAAACATTTTAAAAATACTTGAATAAATAAGTAATGCTTAGTCTGGTGGGGGCACAAGTAAAGCCTGGTGGCCCGCCAGGCTTATAGTACACGGGGGAAACTTTGCAGAGAGGAAGGGAAAAAAGTATTTACCCCCGTCAGAGTTCTCCTGTTTTCACTTTTTAGTCAAACTTCAACTGTTTTAATGTCAAAGATAACTTGGGAAAAATATAAATGGGCAATGAAAACTATCCATCCAAATCATGAATTAAGGGATAATTAGAGCTGCATTTAATGATTAATCGATGAATTAGTTGACGATTAATCATTTCAGTCGTACTCTGAACACATCATTTCAGTTAAAGAACATGAAATAAAAACAGTCAAACATCATGGTGGAGGTTTCTGGAAAAGAAAATCCAGCCATTAGATTGTAATGGCTCAACAAAATGATTTAAAGTGGCCTACTCAAAGTCCAGATTTGAATATGATTGACCATGTCCTTAACAGTGTTGTTCCAAAATTCATCCATAGCGATTTCAAATATTCACTCCCAGGAACTGAAAGCACTTGATAGCAGTTTGCCAAGAAAGCAAAATGATTTACAAGTTGCAACACATTTACTAATCGCTCAGAGCAGGAAAACTATAAACTAAAAAAAAATTAAAAGCTTCTGGTTGTGGTTAATGCTGGTTTCACTTCCAGCTTCTCGCACGTACATTTATAATCCCCATCAGTAAGTGTGAAGTCCAGTTATAGTTCAATATTGTCTTGTTTTGAATGACGCACAGCTCGCTTGCACGGAAACCAAGATCTGTGTGTGAGCGATTTAATCAGGTATCCGGCTCGAAGACGGATTACAGCGGACACACGACGCTAATTAATGTGGCCCTCTGCGCGCTTCACCTTCTGCTGATGCCAGGTTTCTGATTAATGATGCACGATGAGCTTTGCAAATGCCTCCTCCATTCAGTTTATCCAATAGTACACAAAATGAGACTAACGATTTGCAGAAAGAGAAATTCACTGATTGGAGCAGGAATTCAAGACGAGATCAAACCAGTGTAAGTAAAGGCATAACTTCTGGAAACTACTCCTAAACGTTTCACGCAAGATATGTTGAGCCATGAATGTGTGAATCTTAACAGTACTGAACATGTAGAAAAAATTAGGGCTGCAACCAAATTATTTTAATAGTGGATTAATTGATTAATCGGATAAAAATTTGAAAATTCTAAAATATTTTTTCATTTCACCTCTTAAGCTATTTTCATACAATGTTAGAAATACATAAAAAGGTGAAAATAAAACTATAATTCAACATTAAACATTTCATTGCCTAAAATGCAAAAACATAGCTTTCCTTTAGTGAATTTAAGCTGGGTGAAGCTAAAACTTTGCCAAATGAGAAGTTCTGGGTTACAGACCAAGACGTTTTAATCTTAAATACAAAATTTATTATATTTTATACAATTTTGGCTTAATTACTGCTCTGAATATGTTGTTTTCTCAACAAAATAACTTTTTTTTGAGTCTGTAAACTCCAATTTACGATTAATCGATTATTAAATTAGTTGACAATTATTTCAATAATTGATTAATCATGATTAATCCGATTAATCGTTTCAGCCCCAATAACAGCAGACACTCACTGGCTAAGTTGCCTGGTCCAATAAGTCTCCATTTCTGTTGCAACATGTAGATAATATGGCACAATGCTACCTGACACACTGTGTCAATCGAGGAGCACCATTGATTTTCCTTGATGTTGAGCGTAAATGAGGAATATTGTTGATGTTAGCTTTTTCAGTTTGGTTTCCATTGTGCGTATTAATGTATATTAAGGCATATTTGGTGTTAAAACTGTGCGTTTTCAAAATATCTGAAAAACAAAGCAAAAATGATATAATGCGGAAAGTATTTTCTGATCAATTAAACACAAAAGCCACACACCCGTTTGCAGATCTGCTCAAAGCTCTAACTAAACACGAGGTAAACCGGGCCGACTCTCCCTGCATTGTTACTGTAACAACCTGCTTCACAGTTCACCGCAGGGCAATCCGTGGAAGCCTTCACTCCCTGAACATTCCCACTTTCTAGTTTTTGTCTCAGCTAAATCATTAAGAGGAAACAGTGTTGCAGCTCACAAACAAAAGTCTAAAAGCGTAGGGGTAAACTACGCAAAGCAAAGCTTGGCCGGCGGCCATCATGTCCCTACATAGTGATGCTGGGCATTCATCCAAAAAGTTTCAGATACAGACAGCCAGTTCGAGCCACCCTGCCACAGACGGCTCTAATGGCGCTGTAGACAACCATCAGTCCAAATAAGCCCTAGAGGCTTATCCCTTTTACTGCCATAAAAAAGCAGGTTGAGAGGCTCTTGACGCAAACGCCACAAGAGTAGCCTGTCAGTCGAGTCAGTCACTCAGTTGTAGATTGCTCTGGTGTAAAAAGGAGGGACGGTCATACCAAGAGGTGTGGAAACAGCACTGCAAAAACACCTTACCAAGTATGTTTGATCTTGTGTAATAAGATGCTAGTGGACATATCTCATTACACTTGAAGAGACTAAACTAACTTGGAGCTTGTTTTAAGTCAATATTTCCTTAATATCATTTAAAACATATGAGTTCTAGCGGTAGATCATTTCACTTGTAAGATCTCCCTCTTATTATAAGTGAAATAATCTGCCAGTGGAGGCAGTACTTTTTCATTTTTATTAAAGGGGGACCTATTAAGCATAATTCACATTTTGCACATTTCTGTACTTCCATTTGGGTCTCAACTGCTCCTACACAAGGCCACGCAAGCTGTTTGTTGACAAAAAGTTTATGTTTTTTGGTGTCTGGTAAGTAAATAGTTTCAAAAACCTCCCAATTGTTAAGACACATTTGACAAGGATTACACCGTTACCTAGCAACCCCGGCCGTCACCTAGCAACCCAGCGCATTTGGTCAGCTGGTTTTACCGCTGCATGCACTGTACAATGGCTGCTGGAAAAATAAAGTGTTTCGTTGTTGACTTACCATCCAGAAACAACTTCCTGCATTCTTATTGATTGTGCACGAGGCTCCACTTCTACTTTTCAAAGATCTGCAGTTGCATATTCTATAGTCTCATTATCCAAACAATGTAATGTAATAAAAATGTTTTGTACAGCCCATAGACCCATTCTAACCTGTTCAAAGACGTATAATAGGTCACATTTAAAGATTTATTGACGTAAAAGAAGCTCCTATTTCCTGCTAAAAAGTTACTTTTTAGCTAGTTTTGTCTCATTTCAAGTGTACTGAGATATTTGCACTAGAAACTTGAACAAAAATACTTAGTAAGATAGGGAGTTTGTGCTAATCATCACGATATCATAAAACCTGTATAAGTCAGACTGGATCCCAAATATATTTTAGAAAACATATTTGGTCATTTTTAGTCTTTAAACAAACCCTATCATAATGGCCATCCAAGTCATGCGTCACTGAGCAACACAGAAACCGGAAATAGTCTTTGGGTGGAGCTGGGGTTGTCTTGTTTTTCACTCTTGCTCAATAGGTGATTCGCTTCAGAAACAGACAATGCTCACATATTGTCACCGAGTATGAAAAGGAAAACAAAAGTCCTGAAAGGCCTCAGTCTGAATCTACCTGTGGGGTTGATAGCATTCATTCCAAGAGTTCTTTATAAGCAGTTTATTTGGCTTCTAGCTTCACATCCTGGCGCTTGAAATCTCCAGGGATATCTGTCAAGTGCCTGAAGTTATTTCTTTAAATGCAGGATCTCAGAATCTCCTCCCAAAGTATCATGTTGTCAAAGAAACACCCTTGATGACATGTGGATGTGACAAAGAGCTTTGCCATTCATCAAAGCAAACAATTATGGGTTGGGATTGCGGTTTGTTCACTTCAAACATTTACAAAGTTTTATTCCTAACCGACTTCGGTTGACATATTTCATCTCTGGATCGCAGCTGGAGATAGACATGTGACTTCAGCCAGGGGTATTTTTTTAGTTAGTCCACAATGTGCCACCAAAAACATTAAAAAGTTTCCTTCAGATTTCTCAAACTTTTTAGCATAAATTCAGTTAGCATGCTCAATTTTTTTAAAAAGTGTTTTAGATAAAAAATTGTAGAAAATTTAAGGGGTTGAGTAAAATAAAATATATACATAAACTATCAGCACCTTATAATTTAGTGAGCCTTAAAATGTATCTTCATTACCCTGCATAGACGCATCAATGTGGCATTCAATGTCGAATCCACCAGAGGAAAAAGGATGTTTATTAGTCAGGAGAAAGGAAGTAAATAAGGAACCAAGATGACATCAGTTGATTCACATCTACTTTTCTATTTAGCTTAAAAACAAAACAGACACCTTTTTAGTTCAGAATAAACTCCTGATTCAAACATTGATCTTTATTTGTTGTTTATTCAGCCTGCAGCATTTTCATACCAGGTCAGATTTTAAATCGATTTCTTTTGCTCGCTTTCTTTTCCAAAACAGAAATTACTTATGACAGAAACTATTTAGAAAAATTTCAATCATCCCTTCTGTGAGTCGGACGATGGAATATTAGAGCCAGGAGAAAATTATTTGTATTCCATTATGTGAATAGTCATAATATAATAATTTTTCTTCAAAATATGTTTTAGTCTTTTGGATGGTACTGATAATTTAATGCTGATGTGTTAAAAAATAAGTATTTCTATTAAGTAACATCTGTAAAATTTATTCCAAAATACAACTTTGTGAGATTCCTAAAATTCCTCGTTTTATAATTTTTTTTTCCCCATGTTGGAATTCTCCTTTATTCTTGTATTATTTTGACGCTATTGTGGTAAAACTGTATTCTTGTAATATTGTGACTTTATTCTCGTGACCAAGAAAAGAAATGGTAATATTCCATCATAAAGTTGACCTGAATTCAAAGTCCAAATAAACAGCTGTCAAACACGCTGGTAGAACAAGATGGCCGCCCAAGGCCTGCTGACATCACTGAAGCATGAAAACTCAAGCAGAAAAAAAATCCCAATTTCCCAAAAATTAAATCTTCAAAAACCAAAAATGTGATTAATTGATCAAACCAATTAATTGTCCATCTCTAACACATTGTGCATTGCTAAATTAGCACCTTCATTTTGCTCTTTAAGTTTCTGTTTTTGTCCATTTTTTTATTAGGGGTTAAACTGTGCTTTTGCACTGGGTCAGCTGGTTTAACTGGAAATGCCGTTGTTGTTTTCCACACTTCCGCCCCAGACGGAGCCGCTTCACAGCATCTCCACTGCCTCGCGTCTTTGCATTATCTCAGCGTCAGCCAGTTAAATTCAGGCTTGGATCTACTGTTACGTTTAGAGCAGATATTAATGATCTCAGGAGGAAAAAACGTTTAATGACTTTGTTTCAGTGCCGCTGGCGAAAGCAAAGTTGTCCCATTAAACCCCGAGCAATCACTCCAAATAATAAAGGAATTGCCACAGAATTCAATACAGACACTTTGGGGATTTCATGACCTATATTAGTTTTCTAGTGACATTTTTTCAACATATTGGAACACTGGCTTTGTTTTTTCCCCACCAGAGCGCCTTATATTTCAGTGCTAATAGTAGCACCAAAATGCTACGAATCAAGACTAGGAAGACATTAGCTTCTGATTTAGCTTTGTAGCTAAAGGTAATTTCACATTATTTTAAGACATTTGGACCAATTGAGATCAGCTCAAAATCTTCAAAAATGTAAAATCAGGTTCAGAATTACAGGCCTAATTTGGTGGACTCCAAACTATTCTTGAATTTTTCACTGGAACGCAACTCCAGATTATTTGCCGACACACTGATTGTTTCGTGGAGCGCATTTAAAAAGATTCAAAAGAAAAAAATGCAGCTTGGGAAGCTAAACATATGTGAAGGCAATGCTACATGACTGAGGTTTGCAAAGCAGCTCGTCCAAGAGTGCCATTCATTTTCCTTGGTGCCAATTGGCTGAACCCCTCTAAATGTAGATGTTAGCCTTGTACCCAAAATAAATAAACAACAAATAAAATTAATGATGAAGTCTGTAAACAAAAGCTGTTCTTTAGAAAAAGGGCTTATTGAGACCAAAAGACCAGACTGAAGAATTTTATCATCCAGTTTTTGGTAGAAACAGAGAAAAGAGAAAATGGAAATTATTGAGCTTGTTTTAATTTTTTATGCAATTAATTAATTTATTACAACATGTTTGGATGAAATTACAGATACATACCTGCTGTTTTTTTGCAAAGGCACATTTATCCATTTAGAAATACAACATAAATAATGTTTGAGACAAAAAAAATTACATGAAATGACCACTTCCTTATATTCAGCAGCTTGTAAACAGAAAGATCCTTTCATTGTGGTTTATGGGCCAACATCTGCAGGCCTACTTTAGGAAGACAAACCACTCCTCGGACTTTGAAGGATACCTTAAACTGAATGACCAAAACAGTATTTAAATGATTTCAAATATGTAATTTGCCACATGATCCGCAAACTTCCACCTGCAATAAATAGATTTGTATCTTTGCAAAGGCTGTTTGGTTGCAATGCTCCTCACCCCAGACCACAAGAAGCGTTTTCTGACCGCAGGTTCTCCGCTCCGCACTTTACACCAGCTCACCAACACGACTACCATCACTACTGCTCTGTACCAGATGTACACACAGGAGAACCAGGACTGGAAAAAGCTGAACCACATCTCTTATAAGCTTTTAAAGATTCATGCTGCAACTGGAGACGCAAGGAAGGAAAAAAGCATCACGTGTGTAAAGCAGTGGCGTTCAAACCGAGGACGACAAACTTTTGAATCAGGAAGTCAGATGAGCCACTTTTTATTTTAGTAGGAAGGACGAAGTATGGAGGGAATTTTATCTTTATACGATCAAAGTTTAAGTAGCTTATCTGGGAGGGAAATGTAGGCCATGCCCTGATGAGAACTAGAGCTCTCTCTGCATCCGTATAGGAGACTTTTTAGTTTCTGAAAATCAAATGAAAGTGCAGCCATGGAGTCTCAAGTGCTGCCTCACGCCGAACGGCGAGATACTCCTGCACCACAGCCTGAAGGGGGAAGCTGTGGTGTATCAGAGAGGCTGTTAGATAAGCAGATATACAGAGGTTTGGCTGCTCTGTCTGGACCAACACTGAAGATTTGTGAGGATTTGCACTTATTTTTAATACAAATTTCCACCAAATGAATTCAAAATCCACATACAGTACCATTACTGGTTTATGTTCCCTCTGTGTGCCAGGGAGATTCCTGTTAAAAAACAGCTTTTATGGCTCAGGGAGATGGTGCACATTTTAAAGGCATTTGGAGCCACATAAATCCCTGCTGACCCTTTTCTTCCATCAACCAAGCGGGGGTGATTGGGTCACTTCCGGTACGTAATTTCAAAATAAAACCATAGGACGTCTGACTTACTACAGCTGCCAGAAAAAGTGTGGCAATGACAGCAGGAATTAAAATAATAGTGAATTAATTTTATTATGACAATTAAATATTTGTTTTTATATTGTACGTACAATTAATCAAATTTAAATCTTCATGTGAACAACTTGAAACCTTTCACTCTTTACTGTGGAGATATCGGGTAAATACGAAGTATAAAAAGACCAAATTGTTGTTAGTGTAACATAATGTAACTGAACCTGAAGAAGCAGATATAAGCTCAAATAAATGCTTCCACGTGTCTAAAACTCCCTAAATACAACATAAAATACAACTACTCAAACAGCTAAAATTACTGCTGAAACTTTAAATAAAATATTTGATTCATTTAGAGTATGTTTAAAGTATAAAAAGCTCAAATCTAGCTGATTAAAACGCATCCCGTTTAGTTTAGCTTAAAATGTGTACATTATTTTGAAAGTCCGTGTCGCCACTTCCTGTCTTCGCGACCGTAACGGTCGCTAGCTTACCGCGGCCGGTCGCTCTCCACGCCGACTGCGGCTCTAACTGTCCCGCCGCCCTGACTGTCAGAGGCGGCTTCAACTAACCTGAGCTCGGCCTCGAAACACTCCTCCACCGCGCTTCAGCTAAAAACGAGACCAAAAAAAGCCACACTAATAAAGGCGATAAGTCGAGAGGTTTTAATGTTTTCCGCGGCAGTTTGTTGATGCTCAACCCCGGGCTGCTCCCCGACACAGCCGCCCAAAGCGGTGGATGATGCTCGGGCAGCTGCGTGCCACGACACGCCGCTGCTTCCTTCCTCAGACCCGCTGAAAACCCGCTCTGTTTTCAGCTTTAAAAAAAAAACTGTATATATATATGAAAACAAATCAAATCCTACCGTAGACATGGGTTAGTGCTGATGGGTCCTTCCTCTTGTGGAGAGCGGAGAGGCTGCGTCGGATCCGGCTGCTCTTGCGGCGTCTCTGCCTCCTCCCACCGGCCGCCTCTGGTCGGGCTGCTGGGAAACTCTCAGCGCTGAAAACGGCCGACGGTCCGCCTGCCTGTCCGCAGACAACAGGAGATTTTCAGACAGCTACACAAATATGAGCTCCTAAGTGGGCAGGGCGTGTCAGGCGGCCCGTGAGCCCTCCCCTAACCCGCCCGGAACATGCAGTTCTGCCCTGAGCGGACCGAGCGCCACGGTAAATGTCATTCACAAATCCCCACGTGGCTCCAACCTAAACTTTAATATAATATTATATACTATTCAATAAGTTATTGAGGATGGTGATGCTGTGGACAGGAAGGACATCTGCTAGCAGTCAGTCCTGCAGCGTGACTGGAGAGGCCTCTGACTGAAGACAGCTGCTTTTCCGTTACTAATGGGCGCAAAACTTTGCCAATAGAAAAAAACATGATCTGCGGTGTTTTCATTAAAGAAGAAACGCAATTAAAATCATGAAGAACCATCATCATTCAACTACTTCCTGTCATCATCTTCTTGGTGGTTTGGTTGAGTGGTAACATCCGGTTGTTAATCATGTGATGCGAAAACAGCGCTTCAATTGCAGCTTTTCAAAATAAAACAGTTTCAATGAAAAAACCCATCATCCTAGCACCAAAAAATTTTAGTGAAAAACTAGTTTTTTCCAAAATGGATGTGTCCATTAAACAAATTTATTTTCAAAATGTCGACTTGCGTAATTAAATGGTGAATAGAAACAAAGCTACTGTTGTTTTTAACAAGATGCATTTCCATTACATAAGTGCGCAAAACTTTGTACATTTTCCCGCTAACACTACAATTTCGGCATTGTAGTGTTTCCATTAATTAAGAAACGCAACTAAAATCAACATTAATTGTTTTGTTCAAGCAATAAGTCATTAAAAAATATCCTGCGCCGTCATCCTACGACCACTTCCTGTCGTCTTCTTCGAGGTTTCCACCAGTGGCAACATCTGGTTGTCGACCATGTGACTCGCGTGATGCAAAAACAAAATTACAATATTGCAAAATAAACCAATTTCAATACAACAAAAAAACTCATCTTAGCACCAAAACTTTTTGGTGTATTTTCAATTTATTGTCAAATTGTGTAAATATATGGTTAATAGAAAGGCGGCTACTGAGGTGACAGATACCATTCAATATGTCCGAATTAAAACAATCCTGCAAAAAAGTGGGTAAAATATCCTCCCAAAAATCACCCATTTTCCTAAAATCCTATAATTTCAACCACTAAACAACATTAAATTCTCCCTGTAGCCATGGGAACAACGTAAAGGCACCATGCTGGTTTAATTATGTCTCATTTCTGAGCCTGGAGGCACATGTTGCCTTTTTAGTGCAACAGCTGTGATATAATCTGCAGTGAATTTCAGCTGTGCGGCTGAGTTTCACTCTAAACGACATGCAGGTGCTGAGAACTGTAACGTCTGCGTGAGTCTCGCTCTCACAGATCGGCTTCTGCACAGTGTGGAGCCAAATCCAGTCAGGGTGCATAATGAGCAGACTGCAGCCTGGGATTTGACCCACAAACCTCAAGGTGGCTGCTGCATGCCGGCAGGATTTACTGCTGCACTAGAAAACAAAATGATTAAAGAAATTCTGTATTTGTGATCCAGAAAGGTTGCGTTTTGTTAATTCTGCTGCCGACTCTGTGCGGCTGAGATATGCCTAAAGTTGTCAGGTTTGAGCTGGAGGAGAGGAAACATGCTTAGGACTTTCCACTGTCAGGTTTCGATTTGGTTTTCCTGCAGGATTAATTTATGAAAAACAGAGAAAAGTGAACTGCGGGTGCATCCTGGGATATTCAGCTGTTTACAAACGTCACAACTGATGATAAAATCCCTAAAACATATGGTAATAGGAAGTGTCTGACTAATAACTTTATGTAAGTTCAACAATTATGAAACCAGGCTGCAGAGAAGATGGGAGTTCTGGTCTGTGGTGACCTCTAGTGGTGAGATTGGAGAACTGCACTTTGGAAGAAAAGCGGATTTTTTCCAAGTTTAAAATAATGAAACAGCGGCTCCTTAAAATCTGACATTTATGAAAAACTGTAGAAGCAAATAATGACGCTAAACATTTTTCTTTTTCAGATTTGCAAATATAATTATGTCACGTGTTTGGTAAAAGCAGAAGCCAATGATGCGCCACCACGTGGCCAAAGATGTCATAGCATGAAAAAACTAATCAAGATTTAGCAGATCCTTATATTTTGTAAAAGTAAAAACAAAATTGAGCCAATTTTCTTGTACTTTCTTCCGTGTATGCGTCCATGTGTACTTTAAAATTACTTAAAATGTTTCGAAATCTAGACGAGGTAAAATTATTTTTATTCAGGATGAGAAGGAAAATGCAGACGATAAAGATTATTGGCTGCAATATAATGTCATGTAAATAACTTGAAAATAAATGCGTCAAACATAAAAAAAACAGAGTTTTGTCAATGAATAATGGCAAAATGTAAACACATTTAGATGTAAAGCTATCCGTTGATTTTTCTATTGATCATATGGAAGGAAATCAACTCGTTTTTCTGATGAGTAAAACAAATATATATATATATATTTTATGTTTTGTCATAACATCTTTTAAAAACATCTAATATTTTGATATTATAATTTAGAACAAAATGTAAACAAATGCAATATTTGTCTTCTTCTTGTATGTTTCTTGATTGAAATAAACGTTTTGGCGGGATAAACAGAGAGAACCTGGGGAGAGGAAACGGAACTGCTGCAGTTTGTCAAGATGACTAAATTACCAGAAAAATGTTGATTAGCTGCTAGCCATTAGCTGATTAGCGGAAGTGCGCCCATCACTTAATATCCATAATTACTACTAACCTAATTATACCACCAAATTAGTGGCTTAAAGAAAACAATGTTAGCATTTTGGAGCGGTCAATGTGTCAGGAAGGGAACCCACAAACCTGATTTGGTTAAACAAAAGATGGTTTACGAAGCCAAGATGGCGGATTAAACCAGGATTTTTCAGCGATCCAGACTGAATTAAGCTTTGATAAGATTTCACGAAAACAGTACAATATACATTACCATGGGAAAAAAAAAAAACTAAACAAATCAATAAAAAAAGTTACCATGGCAATTTATCCTGTGCAGATAAATTTTAGGTTAGCTGTGAACTGCGCCAACTGCTAGCTTAAAATAACGCTAACAACGCAAATTAACTTAATTTTGGCATATAATTAAATAATCGCACGGTTTAATTCACATCACATTTAAAATAAGTACTTATTTACATCACAAACATACCTTTTCTCTCCATCTGCTAAAAAGACACATTTTACAAGCTCCGTTACAAATCGTCTTGATTGCCGTTAAGCCGTTTTTGCCTTAAGTTAAACAGGAAGTTGTCCCTTCAAAACAAAAGCATCACAACACAAACAGGAAGTTAACCATATTTAAAACTTAATTAAAGCCAGAGAGACCTTTTAGGTTATTAGCATAGTCAACTTTTTTTTTTCACATACTTCTCAAACACTGCAAAATGTTTATATTTAATCTTCTCATGTTTATTCTATATATGGTGTGGAAATTTATATTTTGTGTTAATTCTAACAGAGTTAAAAAGGCATTTTGTTTATGCCACTACCCATTTCAAATGTGCAAATTTGATCTGTTGAACTTTTAATTTGAAGGTTCAGTATTGTGCGCACGTGACTTCTTCTCCCTCACATAGGCACTTCAGTTTGTGGCTGACCACCATCTTGGTAGGTATCCATCACCATCATGACAGGTGTTGGAGTTGTTTTGACAACAATAAACTAGCTCTCGCCTCATCCATAATTTATAAACAGTATATTGCAACAATTAATTTTTGAGCACCATACCCACCTCTATGTAATACTAAGATACATTTCAGTATCTTAAATGTATCTAAAGTAGCATTTATCTGCAAGCTAAGACATGCAGCCTACCAAGATGGCGGTTCTTGTGGGAACTATATGTTGTTAGTGTGACACTATTATTTTGACTTTAAATAGCTTCAATGTACCTTTTTCCGTTCCAGGCCCTCTTGTGGCGAAACATTGTAATTACGCTGTTAGCTATAGCTGTTAGCTATAGCTTGCTTAGCAACTACTAAGCAAGCTATTTCTTGCTTAGTAGTTGCTTTCTTGCGCATGTTTGAGCCAGAAGTACAAGCAAGACCTGAAGACAGTTCGTGTTTATAATTGTCGTCTGTAGACATGTGAAACATGTTAAATGTTTTTCAGAACTTATTTCAAAACTTATTCGTTTTTATATAATCTTCTGTTAAATAACACTTGTATTTAAAATGCCCTGGGTTAACAGTACTTTTTTTTGAAAAACAAAAATTTTGTAGGGCATTTTGTTTCTAAGCTATTGTTTTTTTGCATTCCTATTTACATGCTGGATGATGGAAAATTTGATGGTTGTTTGTCAACATTTGATTCAGCCTTAATAAACCAGACTGTGGCAATTCTTGAATGAATCGTTCGTGTCAAGAATTTTATTTTGACAGCATCTCAGAATATGATACAAGTAAACAAGTTTTTTTTTTTTTTTGCAAAAGTTAATATATTCATAGTGTTGCATTTTAATAAAAATAGTTGCTCACTTCTTACAGTCTGTGACCATCAATAGTTACACTTCTTCTACATAGAGATATTTGTTCAGGGTCTACATACTGCTAACACACCACACAGTGATACAGAGCTGCTCGGATGCTGTGGGGGAAACGCGTCATCAAACCAAACGTCCTCCGACTTCTGCTCAGTTTGGCTCCATGGAGAAGGAAAGCAGCGACTTGTGCAAAAGTTTCAGCTTCTGTGTCAAACTCAAGTGATTTCATGAGAGAAAAGACATTCCCGCACAACGTTTAGGTCGAGGCCGAAGAGCTGAGCTGATGATTTTCTCCTCCTCCTCTGTGCTGGATTGTGTTTTACAATCAGTCAGCTTAGTTCTTGTGTAATTACGGATTACAGCAGCAAACATAATGAGTCCCCGTCTCCCTTTGCTCTTTTAAAAGCTCTGAGCGCTTCCTTTAGCCGAGCAGAGGAAGGAAACTTTAATGCTGGCTTTCTCGGGGGGAAAATTACCAGGTACAGATGATAGAACAAGAATTTTTAACCCCCAAAAAACAAACAATTTGCTTAAAAAAGTGGGTTTATGCTGAGTTATTTACTGTCAAGACATCAACAAAGTAAAGCCTAAAAAGTAAAACAGAAAAGAGGATTGGTGTGCTTTTCTTCTGTTTGATGTGAGCTGCACTCATTTGATTTACAAAGGAACTAGGGCTGGACGATATAAGCATTTCATATCAGCAAATATCAATAATTATTGATCAGATTGTTTTATTTTAAATATCTTAAAAACTGCCAAACTGCTGGCGAGAACTTTTCTGTTTTATCCTGTTTTCACTTCACCCCAATTTTTATTTTTAAGCACTTAAGAGACATGAAACTGCTGCTGCGCAATTTACTCAACAGGCTGTTGCTAAGCAACCAGAGAATGAGTGAGTTGCTAGGCAACCAAAGAGTGACCAAGTCAGTTGCTTCCATCAAATTAGCTCAGCTGTCTGTGACAGACTGAGCAAATAAAACTGTTTTCCTCTGACTACATTTCCCAGAATGCTGTGCGGTTCTGGATCGGAGTTCTGTAAGATGCATTATCTATTGATATTGATCATGTGTATTGTTATTGATTTATTGTCCAGCCCTGGTTAAAACATGGAAAAAAAAGCAACAAATTGCAAGGTCTAAATCAATAATGCAGTTTTCTGTTTTGGTATTTTAGATTTTATACTTTTTAAATATATATGCATATATATTATTTTTTTCTTCTATCTTATTGTTTCTTTATGGGTTTGGTCAAATTTTCGTTCTTTTTTCCTTTGGAAACTTTGTCCTCAAACTTCTCTTTTTGTTGTTAAAGTGAATTAAAATCATGAACTGCCGAGCCCGTCTTGGCACCGGAGTCTGCAGGTGTGCAGGAATGGGCTTCTTGCTCTCTTCTTGTTGCGGCAGTCCAAGATTAGATCCTGACTCGCGTTATCTGGAGCATGTCACTCCCACCCTCTGTTGCTAACACAGTTTTATCTGCAATTCACCGTGGCCCCATGTGTCCAAATACTCTTCTGGTCAGAAGTTTACATACACTCGTTATGGGCATAAACAAGGTATCTGCATGTTTAACCAACTCAAATTGAAGACTTTATGAATGAAATTTAAGATCTGTATCACAGGACATTAGTGAGAAAGTCTGATGTGGATCAAAAAAGCGAAACCTGGTTTGCCTAAAAATTTAGGTTTTGATTTGGTTTAAGGGAACTCTGGTGTTGTTCGAATGGATATGTGGATAAAAACAGACTGGAAAAAGCTTCAAAATCAGGAAGTGCACTATAACACAAGGCATTCTGGGTAAATACAACCAAAACAAACATGTCTCTAGCGCTAGCAAGTGAAATATCTTGTAGTCTTTTACCAAAAACAAAAGTAAAATGCTACAAACGCTAAAATTTGACCCTACTCCATTTTTGTTTACATTTTCTTTTTACAAATGTAAGCAATGAAGTTTTGCTTTGTGTAATTTCCTTTGGTGGTTCTTGGTGCAGCGCCCCCACAGGTGAGGAGGGGAACAGTTTTTTGAAAGGGTTTGGTTTGTTTGAAACAGTGCAGCGTGAAAGTGAACAGCACCAGCTGAAAATGTAACAAATGTTGCAATTTTTGTCCCAAATTTAACAGAGTCTACCAGACTATCAAAGTGTGAAAATTTACATACACTCATTATGGGCATAAACATGGTTTGTGCAGGTTTCACCAACTCAAATTGAAGACTTTTTAAGACCACTATGAGTGAAATTGAAGATCTGCATAATGGGAAATTATTGAGAAACTGATGTGGATTAAAAAAGCGAATTCTGGTTCACCTAAAAACATAGGCTTTGGCTTGGTTGACGTGAACTCTGGTGCGTTTCGAGTGCAAGTGGGCTGGAAACTGCTTCAAAATCAGTGCTTTCTGGGTAAATACAACCAAAATATACATGTGTATCCAGCGCTAGCAAGAAAAATTGCTTGTAATCTTCTACCGAAGACAAAAGTGAAAAGCTACAAACGCAAAAAAAAGTATTCTTCAGAGGTTTTGTGTAATTTCCTTTGGTGGTTCTTGGTGAAGCGCCCCCACAGGTGAGGAGGGGAACAGTTTCCTCAAAGGGTTTGATTTGTTTGAAACGATGCAGTGTGAAAGCGATCCGCACCAGCTGAAAATGTAACAAATGTTGCAATTTTGGTCCTAAATCTGACCGAGTATACCGGACTACCAAGTGTGGAAATTTATCAACAAATAAATTTTACATAAATAACTTAAGGTTTACGTTCCACAGAAAAAAATAAATAAATAAAAGGTGAATCCATGAATGTTGAACATTTAAAATAAATAATGGATTCCTAATATTAATACAATTCATGCCCATTAGGAATGTAAATATCTGACCAGAACTGATGGCTTAAAAAAAATTCTCCTAAAACAAAAAGTTGGCTTAAAATGAGCTTTGGCACAGATATTCCTCTCCTCACATCACACAGTGCAACAACTGAACACAATCATGAAGCCTCAGTAACATCCAATGCAAATCAAGGGCCCCAACGCCTTGTAGTAAATTCACTAACAGGCTTACTAATTCAGTTAAAAGGTGCTGACATTTGATTACACGACTAAGTGTTTTTTTTAATTGAAAATAATCGTGTTGGACTTGATTCGCAAATTAGAGATGACCCAAAGTGAACCATTTGCTCAAACAAAAGACCCCAACTAATGGGCTCATAATTATACTTGTGGAATAAATTATATACTTCATTATTTATCACATTTAAAAAATACAGTTTCTAATAAATTTCTGTGAAGTTGGTGTTTTCATAGCAGCCAGACTCTTAGTCAGTCTAAGGCACGCTTCTCTGTCACCGTCATTCATCTCTCAGCGTTTGAACGGACACCATCGTCACACGTTGCTTTGTTGTTTTTTTTGTTTTTCTTCTCAATCACAAGAATGACGATAAAAATGGATAAACGAGACAATCGTACAAAACAGAAACAGACGATCGCAGAGGAAACCCCAAGTTGCTTTGCTTGAACTCTCATCGGTTTTCTTAGATTCTTCCCTATGAAGATGGTCTTATTTACAAACGGTTTAATATTTTTTATATAATATCTCTTTAATCGTGTGATGGATTAGTCGAGAGCGGTCTCTGTTAAGGCAAAGCTCGGCTGATGAGTGGATTTCATCTCTGCTGTCACGTTTTGATTCACTCACTCCTCAGAAAGCAGACAAACCTTCTTATAAAGGGGACCTATTATACTTCTTTGTATTTTTTACTAACTTTCTGCTTCTATGTGGGTTTCTACTACTTCTGAAAACAAACCAAACACTGTTTAAAAAAAGCAATTTTTTGATAATACACTAATGTATTTTAGTCTCTGGAAAATTAGTTGTTTCACCTAGTAACCCAAAGAAGCCCAGTCCGTTACCTAGCAACCCCAGCAGGGTTCCGTCGTCACCTAGCAACCCAAGTGGAGCTCCAGCACATTTGGTCAGCTAATTTTACTGCTGTATGTGCTGTACAATGGCTGCTGGAAAAGAGAGGGGTTAATCTGCAGACTGAAAGTGGGCGTTTCTAAAGAGTTCCAGCAGCAGAAATCTTTCAGAAACTTACAAAAATCACTCTGGTGGTAGCTTTAAAAAGTCTACAAGAGCATAAGAAGTCAAGGGTTCAATTTATTTGTCTCAATGCCACTCTAAGTAACAGTTTTTCAGTGTTTTTAGCATCTTATGTCCGTTTTCACATCATTTCAGTAACCAAAACGGATTTTGTTCAACATTTAGCGCCTCCCACTGATAAACATCTCACAGAAATTGCTACTGTTATTAAAACCCTGTGATTTATGTTGATGCTCTTGTTTTGAAAAGTACCTGGATGTTCTCTGGAAAGAGAGGCAGGAGGAGAAGCTAAGGAGGCGCTGCTAATATCGAACTGGCTAACACAATAAGTTTGTCGTAAGTGCTTAAAGTGTAACTATAAGACATTCAGAAACCTCCAAGGTACAACATCAAGCTCATGAAACTGAAATAAATTAAAGTCTGATGCCAGAGATGAAAACTAGCAATATTTTCAAAAGAAAAAGTTGAATGACGTTAATTTGGTCCAGTCAAACGTGCCTCTTGAGAAACGCCTACTTCGTCTGCAGACAAACCAGGTTGGCTGGAAAAGACAAATGTTTTGTTGTTGACTTACCATGCAGAAACCACTTTCTGCATTCTTGTTGGTTGGGCAGGAGGCTCCGCTTCTGCTTTTCAAAGACATACCTTTGTATAATTGCGCATCTGTTTGCAACCATTTTCATGTGCAAGTGTAAACGCTGAGTCGGGTTTGTGGATTGGACTTAAAGTGGCAGAGACCCTAAAACAGCTGATTCTGAAAGGAGAACTGATTGAAATCTCATTATTTAAGAACGATTTTGTGCAAAAATGTAATAAACATGTTTTGTATAAACCACAAACCTATCCTAACCGTTCCAAGGAAGTATAATAGGTCACCTTTCAACATTCCACTTCGTAAAATAAACTACAATTTGAACAGTAAATATATTTATATATAAAAAAATCCAAGCCTGCTTTCTGTCCAGCTCAGGTCAGGAGTTCAGAGGTTTCAGAAAGTTCTCGCTCTGCTACTGATTGCTCTTTCTTCTTAAAGTGAATGACTTTCCAGTTCTTAAGGTGGTGGGTGTAACATAATGCTTCAGAATAATTTAAAATACAGTAGTATAAATAAAAGTTTTAAAAGTCGTGGTCCAGACAAGCCCGCCCCGCTTCGTGTTTATCTGTCGGAGGATGTGGAGGTGGTGGTTCAGTCCGGACGAACGTGGACGCTGCGGCTGCGGCGGCGGCGGCGTTATCTGCTGAGCGTGGACGCGCCTGCGCGCAGCGTGCTGGGCAGCTTGTCCGATCCAGGGATCTTCCACGGACCGGGCGAGACCGTGGCCTTCCTCCCCGCTCCGGTGGCGCTGCTGGTGCTCTTGCCCCTTCGCTCTGCGCTTTCCCTGCCATTCCCGTTAGTGTGTGGGATCTTAGAGCCGCCGGGAGAGTGAGTCCTCTCCTTGGACCGTCCTCTGGTGCTCCTCACAGGTTTGGGCTCCCCGCCTTGTCCCTCCTTGTCCCCGTCAGTAGTGTGCTGCTGCCTGTGCCCCTTATGGGTGGACCTGCCACCGTCGCTTTTGGCGATTCTCCTCCCCTGACTCATGGCGTCTCTGTTCTGCAGCAGCTCGGCTTTCTGGGGGCTCTTGGAACGCTCCGTCCTGCTGGCGTCCCGGGCGGCGTCTAGAGGAGGCAAATGAGGAGGGTCGGGGGCCGGGGCCAAATGAGATGAAGGCGTTGGCATGGAGAGGCTGTCAGTGGGAGGGCCTACTTCCGACAGGCTTGGGGAGGCAGAAGGCCGACCATCCCATGGGGCGGCGTTGTCTGGAACAAGAAGACATGCAGTCAGAAACCAAAAATAAACACAAGCGCACACCCAGAACACCACAGCACAACAAAAAACACTGCAGAGAGTAAAACTGGACGATAAATTATCCCAAAAGTGATAATGTTGTTGTTTTGAGACCATTTTCAATGATATAATGATAATGGCATCACAATAATCGCAAGTACTATGCAATAAGATAAATTTTCCCAGAAATGATTACGATACACGATAATATTGTTTATATTATCAACTAATAAAATGATAAGTTGCACAGTAGTGCCAGTACACCTAGGCTCATCACAACTCAAGTTTCACTGGACAATACATTTTCCCAGAAATTGTTGCGATAGACAAAATTATCAACTAATAAAATGACAGTAACGCTGGTACACAGAGGCCTGTCGATATGACACATTTTACTGGACGATAAATTACCAAAGAAATTATTGCGATAAACGATGATATTGTTGTTTTGAGACAATTTTCAACTCCAGATAGTGGCGCAGTAATGTAAGTACACTTAGGACTATCACAATAAATTTTACTGGACGATAAATTGTTCCAGAAATAATTGAAACGGCTGAAATGACACCAACTTATTGCCAGAAACTGGGGGTTGGTGGGAGGCTTAAAGCACTTGGACCATTTTTAAAATCAGTTGAGACCCAAATAGAAGTACAAAAATGTGCAAAATATACATTTTGCTTAAAGCCAGAAAAATGTACAAAACAAATCACATAATTTGACCTAAAATGTGATAAATTATGTTTCGGTTTGAATTTTGATGGATTCAGAAACTAATTGAATATAATTTGACGTGTCTTATCACACTATATAACATGAATCAGTCAATTTCTAAAAGCTGCAAGTATCAAGATTAAAGCAGCTCTGGCTCCTACATCCACATGCGTCGGAGAGCAGCTCTACTTTCAGGAAACATCAATCTGCCTCCCACAGCTCTCTTTAAGGCCGAGGACAATCTAAAAGCTTGGCGGAAAATCGAATCCAGGTTTAATGAAATGGACGACGGGCCCAACAGGGCGGCGATTCAGGGAGGACGAAAACCGTCTAAGGTCTGAGTACGCCCCCCTCACCGCGAATCCACGAAGCTTTTCTCCAGAAAAACGAACAACTGCCCGCTCTCACAGACGGTTAGCTCCTGTTTCTGCACCACTAGGCCTCGCTCCCTCGGCCATCAGTCATTTCCAGCGGCCCAGGCAGAGGGCAGGAATCTGTGGGCTCGCTGCACCAGCACTAAGAGACTCAGCTACAACAAAACCTGCATTAGTAATATCACAGGAAGTCAGGTGTTTGCAGGGTAAATTAATAAATACTAAATGATACGGTAATTTCTACTGTCAGCTCAGGCAAAAGAGTTAGAGGGACTTTTTTAAATAAACTCCAAAATGCTGAATTAAAACCTTTTCTGTTCTACTTTGGATGAAACACTGAAGGCTTCCTGGCTTTTTTTTTTGCATAATATTTTAAATTTTTATTCTCATTTGAACTTTAAATTAGTAATCCATAACTTCCTGTTTTCCTGTAAACATGACTAATTCTCTTAGCCAAATTCCAAAATGGGAAAGACAAACGAACATGACGTTAAGATTAACCTAGAGGAGAGGTGCCCAAAACAAAATCGTCAAGAAATTAAAAGTAAAACTAAAAACAAGCAATTTAAAGTATCTTGTTTTCCAATTCTTTTGGGCTCCATTGAACAAAATGTATTCTCTGTTTTAAGCCTAATATGCAACTTGAATTCTGATAACTAATATTTTTTTGAAGTGCAATTTTGCATTCATTAATGTTTCGGTTTTGTGTGGTTTTTATCTGATTTTTCTTCATTGTTTTTGGTGTTTTCTTATGGATATTTAAAATGTCTCCCAGATTCAGTGTGAAGTATTCTTTGCAAAACTAAAGTTTATTAGTCTCATAAAAAAGGGGGGGGGGGGAATTATTTATTCAATTTTGGGGTGGAAATTGCTGCAGTTGAAATTAAGTATGTTTTAGTTTCTATTTATAGTAGATTTTTTGGTATTTTCGGCCAATTTCATAATTGTCTTATTATTTTTCACCAGGCTTAACCACTTAGGTCAGCTGAGGTTGTTGCAAATGTGCTATAAATATAAACTTTGACTTATTAGTTGAAAATTGCCTTAAATATTGTCGTTTGTTCCAATAATCCATCAAAATTCGTTATTGTGACACGTTTTTTCAGTTACAAAGTTCAGGATTTGGGTCACATTCTTTCGAAATGTTTGCTATATTTAGCCAAGATTAATTAAAGTCTGGATAAACGTGTCTCTACTTATTTTTAAAACTTGGTTATAAAAAGACAAATACTTAACATCTTCCGTTGTAAGAAAATTCTGTCTGTAATAATTTTACTCTGATTATTCTAACTCAAGTGAAGACGGAAATGTGCCTACAGATAAAAAAATATTTACAGAATTTATTCCTTTTAATTTTCTGAGTCTGACCCAAATTCACTGAATATTACAGCAGCAAACAAAAACACTGCTGTCCTAATTCCCTGTTCTGCATATTAAGATTCACAACGAGGCTGCAGGGAAGGGAAACTTGGACTGGAGGTAAGCAGGTGCTGAAAGGACCTGTAGAGGCTGCAGGTGGATGCATTTAAATAACGGCCTGTTTAAAATCTTTTTACTGCTTTTTCACAAATACACCTGCAGCCATGAAGTCTCTGCAGATCCAGACTCCGGCTTTATGGGCGTCATTAGTGCCCACATGCTGTTTACGTCTGAGCTCGGGCCAAATGGAACGAGTGTGTGTAGTTAATTTAAAAACTTTTTAATAACACAAAATGTGTTATTAAACAATGTAAATCCAAACAGAGGTGTGAAAAAGCCATTTTTCTTCTCTGGCTGTGGACATTTTCAGATTATAGCAGTTTAAAAACAAGTGGGTGTGTGATTTTCTCAAAATCTTAATCATCTCTACAGGTTCAAATATGGACGCTTTGAGCAAAATCCAAAAAGCTGCTCGCTAACGATGACTAGCATTGGCTTTAGCTGTTAAGTTGTCAAAATAACGCGCTAAATCTTAACTTGATATATATATATATATATAAAAAAAAAAGGGAAACAGTAATTTGTTACTAATTGTTAACACTGCGACAACTAGATGAGGTCAGAAAAGTTTTAGTTAAAAAAAAATAGTGAGGAAGTGTGCTAGCTTGACTATGATAAACGTAACATGTAGATATGCTGTGTAATTCTGTGTGTTTTGATTCAGTTAAAAAATAAAAAAGGCAACCTAAACAACTCTGACAGATCATCAGTAGAGCAGGTGTTTAAATTAGCTAATCAACCACCGCTGTGTTAGCTTAGCTAATAGCAGCAGTAGCTAATATACCACAGCGATCACTTTAATAATCATAAAATAAATGTCAAGCCTAAAAATATAATACTGTTATGCACTGAACATTCTGTTCTTTGTTTGGGAAAAGTTTGAGTGTATTTTTGGTGTTGAATCCTGAGACATATAGTGGCTTTGTTGTCAGTTGCTATAGAAACGAGTCCGCGTGTAGCTTAGCCGACACAGAGAGCGAGAAAACGTGGTTTTGAGTTGTTCTGTAAGGGTTTTTCTGCGTCATTTCTCCCTTTGCTGTGACATCCAACCAGTTCTGGTATTGGTAGGGTTCATTTAAATGGGTTGGTTTTCATGGAAATGACCAGATTTTTCAGATTAATCTACCAGTTTTCAACCGGGTAAAGCTAAGGGGCCAGAAGCTTAATGTCAACCTGTTAAATTTAACCTAAACCAGTTTTAATGTGAGTTTTAGCTCAGAATTTTGTCTAGGTTTCTCATAGGTTGTGGTCAGACTGGTTTTAACGTGGGTCGTTATAATAACGGTGTGCCAGAAGCTTCCAGTTTATGATCACCTTAAACCCTGATGGTTCCGGGTTTAACTGCTGAAACTTGGACACAGGTGGTAGTTTTAACTGGACATTGATCCAAACTGGGTTTAAGATGGATGAAAAAGGCTAGAATGGATTTCCAAAAGAACTGACCTCAAAATAAGCTGAAAAGTCAACATCTGTACCAAAAGTAAATTTTTTTCTGAAATATCTAGAATGTAAAAAACAAACTCATATGACCTTTCTTTGGAAAACAGTGAGTATTACAGTGATGATGAAGCCACAGGAGTCAGTAGGGAGTCCTAATTACTGGCAATGTTAAAAAAAAAAAAAAGTTATTTCAGAGGCTTGGTTCAAGCTGTTCGTTGATTTTGCTTCGTAAATAATCAACTATGATATCTAACATTCATCTCCAGCTGATTTAAGCAGTACAGTTGTGTTCAGATTGGGTTTTTAAACTGTCGGAGGCTGATTCATGTTTCAGTAATGAGGCAAGTTACATTCAGAGATTTTTACAACCTCCTGGAGCTTTTTTGATTACATCTAAAGCAGAAATAAAACATTTTTGGGTGTTTTTAGGTTCACGATTATTTTAGTTTTTGATTATTCAGATGATTAATCGATTAATCAGATTTAAAAAAATGTGAATATTTTGCAGATTTTTCACTTTAGACTATTTGTACAATAATAAAAATACATAAATAGATGCAAATAAACAATTAAATTTATTTTTTAATAAAAAAAATTAACATTTTATTGCCTGAAATGCAACAACAATAAACGGTTGACATCAAGACGTGAAAATCTTAAATTTCTCCAATACATTGTAGAGCTGATGTGTTCATTTTTGGATTAATTATCCAACTTATAATTTGATAGAAAAAGTCCCAGATTCATGATTTTTTTCCAGATGAAACTAATTGATGCCACATGAGGAGTTTTGAGTAGGACATACTGACAGGTTTTTTTTTTGTTGTTTTTTTTTTTATCTTAAAAGCACAATTTAAATATTTTTTGCACAGTTTTGGATTAATTACTGCTTTCAGTGTGTTGTTCTTTCATCAAATAGCCTTTAGAGCCTGTGTACTCTTGTTAATGATTCATTGACTGCTAAATTAGTTAGCGATTAATCACGATTAATCGTTTCAGCCCCTAGTTCTGAGGCAGGATTGTGTTTTAAAATCAGGTTAAAGCGACAAAAAACAGCAACACACAACGGAACAACACAGAAAGGCAGGGTTAAGTGAAGAGAAAACATTGGTATGGTAACAAACCGTGTCTTTAGAGTGGCCCATTAGGAAGAAATAGGGGGAGCCATGCTTGTCACTTTTCATGCACATGGAGAGACTGGAAGATACCATTCCTATAGAAGGGGAAGTAACAACCTAGACCAATCAATTAGTGATAGATCACTGAAATGGACAGAAAATAAGCTAGTGTTAGTCAAGACAGAAAAGGAAGCAGTTATTATTGAGATTAAAGAATACAAAAGACAGATTATTATGGATATAAATGCATGCCAGAGTATTTAATCAGAAGGTAAGATTATACAGTTGAAGTGTTAAAAAGAGAGAAGTGATGCAGATGTCCTCCAGGTACTCACCGTACTCTGGGACCTGGCCCGTCCCCCTCTTCAGGAGGAGACGGACCCGTCTGCCCCCGGCCTTGATGAGCTCGATGGCCCTGGCGTGGGTCATGTCTCTGGTGCTCTCTCCATTGATCTCAATGATTTGGTCCCCGACCTGGATGTCAGACGAAAAGATAAGGGTGTTGTAAGAATCAGCTGGAGAGAGGGAAACATTTCGGGCGAGGAGAGCGCTCTTTATTTAATGTGTTAGCCAGATAATTGGTTGTTGTGGGAAATGTGAACTGTGCTTTGGAAGTATTGTTGTAGTTTCTTAGAAATACCTCACAGAGAGTAAGAAGGTTTTCCTGCAGAAGCCAGGGACTAAGCAAAGCAGAGTGGAAATATTTTACCTCCTAAAATATCCCAAAATGTGAGGAAAACGGGACAAATTTTGGCTCAAAACAGCTTCTACTTCTCCAAACTTTTAACATAACAATGTGAAAGGTTAGCATTTAAATACTAACTTTTTCCTCACCGTCAGTGTTAGGGAAATGGTACAAGTAAAGCAAACTGCAAATCAGTTTTTATTTTAGGTCTTTTGACCAAGTGGAAACAGAAATCTGCAGTGGATAAGTGGATAAACAGTAAATTGTGTAAAAGATTACACTGAAAAAACAACTGAAGTTGTGTGAATTTGGATTAAAATGCAATAAGCAATAAATAAATTAATTGCGTGATAAATTAAAATGAGCTCAATAATTTCCATTTGCTTGATTCATTGTTTTTCCCCAGTCTGGTGTTTTGGTCTCAACTCGCCATTTTTTTGAAGGAGAATTTTGTTTACGGAGACTTCAAAACTCATTTTATTTGTTGTTTCTGTTTTGTTTATTTATTTTGTATATTTAAAATGTCTTCCAGTTCCAGTGTTAAAACGTTCAATTAAAGTTGATTATTGATCTTTGAGAATGTATTCTTGCATTATGTAACTTGAAAATGGTCTCAAAACAACAATATTATTGTTTATTGCAATAACATCTGGGACAATTTATCGTCTAGCAAATTACAATATATATATAGTTTGAATTGAATAAACTTGGTGGGAAATGAGTGGATTCTTAAAGGATTTGATCTGGTGAAAGAAAATGTTTTGGTAAAATTTGGTTCTTGCATTCATAGTGATGAAATTATTGGAAACAAAACACAGAAACAAGACAGTGCAGATGGAGGAAAACTAACAATAAGCAGACAGTACTTTCCCTTGAGGTTTTGTTGCCATTATTTTGCTCCTTAAAACAAAAAAAGTTACAAAGACGGGTAAAATACTTGGTGACAGAAGCTCCAGCATTTTGATTATCTTCCGATGAATGTAACTTCTGGCCCAGTCCCTGATGCACTTGACACTTCTCAGCTCTGAGATGACTAATGGGGGGATTCATTGGGAACAGGACAAAACGTGAAGCACAATTGTGCTAACAAATGGAGATCTCATCCCATAATGTTGGGAGCAATTTAAAAGTCAAGAGGGGAATTGGTTCAAAGGAAGGAGGGGGGATATTAGGTACCATTACGGTGGTCTGGAGTGAGGCGGGAAGGGGAGGAAGGCAGGACGATTTACTCATTAATCCTGACCTCCAAACAGCAGAGCAATCTCAATTTTCATCTTAGTGAAAGGGGGAAATACAAGTTAAATAAAGACCAGGCTAATGCTGATCCTAGATGACGTGACTTGAAAATTAAGAGGGTTTTATTATAAGTATGTCTTGGGATAGCAATAAAATCTGCACAAATTTTACCAGTGGTTATTTCCTTCAAGAGATTGGAGTCTTTAGAATAATATGGTTTCCTCAGTGTGTTTTAAAATCACTACAGGTAATGTTTTTCAACCGTCCATTCACCGTCTTCATCTTGAAGACGGTGAATGGATAGATTGGTGCTAAACTGCCACTTTTTTAGGTATTTTTCAAGACAACTCCAGACTCTTGCTCAATGCAGTGCGTATTCCCATATGATCATATTTCACAGCAGCTTGTGAGCTGACTTTAAGTAGCCCCCCAAAGGGATTCCTCCCTCTCCGCTAGCCTACCTCCCTCCCTCCCTCCAGGCTCACTGGACTGTGTTGACTGCAGCATCCAGGAAGGAGAGCAATAGCTCCCTTGGGGGCATTTTGCACACATTATCTTTGACAGGTTCATTACAGATAAGCAATGTAGATCATACCAGGGCCATCAGCCCAAAGCGTAAAAGTTGTAAAACATACAAGAAAAGGAAGCAGAGAGCAGAGGCTTGAGTTGGTTGACAGATAGAGAAAAAGCTGCAGACGAAGTTTTAATGTATTTCGGTCGCAGTAAATCTGAAAATGTCCAAACCAGAGATGGAGCCTGATAAGTCAAAATAACATCAGGTTTTTTTTTTTAGGGTTTTTCTGGCATTGTAAAGACAGTGCTACTTTGAGCACAGCAAAATCACAAAATCTTAATTATTTTTGGTCTAGTTTCTAATGTAAATATCTTAGTACACTGGAAAAAAAACATAACGTACAAGTAACTTTTCTGCAAGATATAAAAGTTTATTTTACGTGAATAATTTTTTCATATAGATAAAAAAAAGTGAAATAATCTGCCAGTAGAACAAGACATTTTCACTTCTAAAATGGAAAAACTACTTTTATTTTTATAAAATGGCAGATTATTTCACTTACAACTAGTACTTATTAATCAATATTAAGGACTTATTTACTTAAAACAAATTTCTATTTCTTACTGAAAATAAAAAAACAACCCAATTGCTAAAAAAACCTCAATAAGTTAATGTTTTTTGGCGCTACATTCCACAGGCACTACGCCGTTACCTAGCAACCCCAGCCAAACTAAGCCCCGTTACCTAGCAACCCCAGTGGAACTTCCGGAACACTACTTAGTTTTGTCTTACTTCAAGTATACCAATATATTTGTAGTAGAAACTAGACCAAAAATACTTGATAAGATTTTGTGTTTTTTTGCAGTGAGGTACTGCGGAAACTCCTAAGCTGAGCTAAGCATCATCACATGAGTTTTAGAAACCTGGCAGGAGAAAAACCCGGAGGTTTTAATACGACACGAGAAAAGTTGCTGCAGCAGCTTTGATAGCATCGCACAATTACACTGAGTGACCGCCATGTAATCCAGATGGATAGAAAGCAGCTTAACTTTTAAAGAGGGAGTTACAGCTTTGTCAAACGATTTGAATAATAATAATAATAATAAATAATAAAATAAAAAAAATAAATCATCAAGCTTACCCTCATCCTCCCGTTGCGGATGGCCGGTCCGTCCTCCGCCAGCCGTAGGACGAACAGGTCCATCTTGTACTCCCGCCCTCCTCGGATGCTGAAACCGAAGCCCTTCATGCTTTTTTCCAGCTCCACTGTGAAATAGTCGAAGTCCTGCGAAAGCTGAAATGAGCCCCCGTCACACACGGTTGGATTTAGTTCTGTGTTTGTTTATAAATCCAATGAAATAGACGGAATTATTCTGAGGAATTTGAGAATGATAGGTGAGAAAATGTTAGGAAACAGTTAAAACCTGTAGGGCTGCAGGTAACGATTAATCAATTGTTCTGGTGATTAGTCAGTTAAATAGATCTACAGATTATTTATTTAATCACTCAAGTTTTTTTATACAATATTAAAATACATTGAAAGATGAAAATCTGTTCCAAGAAAACATTTTATTGCCTAACATGCAGTAACATAGCATTCTTTTAGTGAATCTGAACAACGTGGAGCTAAAACTATGCCTTATTTGAAGAGTTTTGACTAAAACATATTCACAGAAAAAGGTATTTTTTATCTTAAAAGCAAAACGTATATATGCTTTGTACAGTTTTATGTTAATTAGTGCTCTGGATACGTTTTTTTTTTTTTTTCAGCAAAATGCCTTTTTTGAGTCTGTATGTTAGTTAACGATTAATCGATTACTAAATGACGATTGTTTCAAAAACGGATTCACCACGATTAATCGTTTCAGCCCTAAAACTTGTGAATAATATTTGTGAATAAAATCTGCTCTACCCAAAATGCTCAAATGGCAGTTTTAGCTTCACTTGGTTCAAATTCTGTTAAAACTATTAAGCACCTTTAGCTATCCAAATATTAATTAGTTAATACATAAATTAGTCAAGAGATAAGCCCTACAAACCAAACAGAAAAAAACTGAGCTTTTATGCTGATGTTAAAAGTATTTCTAGCTGCAGACCAATAAATATATTAATCAGATTTATTTGTATCACTCATTTCAGCAACAAGGCAAACACAAAAATACAAAGTTAACAATTTAAACATTCCATTTTCTGATCTGTTAGATCAGTTTAAATGATTAATCGTCCGAATAATCTATTAATCGATAACTACAATAATTGTTAGATGCATCCTTTGCAACAAATTATCAAACATATATTAAAGGAATGATTTGTTATTGCATTCTATGCAAATGTATTTTCTTATTTAAAAATGAATTGAATTATTTATTTAGTTGTATATTTTAAAGTATTTCTTTTATTGTATAAAAAGGCTTAATGGTTAAATGGAAAATGTACAGAATATGACAATTATTTTAAATTATTAATTGATTAATTGACAGAATAATCTTTAGTTAATGTCCTAATTGATGACAACCAACAGGGGTTTTCATTACAAATTCAAAAATATAAATATTAATAAACTGATCTTTAAGTGGTGATTGTCTGGAACAAGGCAATCATAAATCCAGTATATGGGAGAAGGTAAAACCCTTTTTGCCTTCTTACCTGAACTGGAGGCATCCTGTAGTCTGGGATGGCGAACGGCCTGTAGTCCAGCAGCGGTGGATGTCTGTAGTCCAGCGTGGGCGGCTGCCTGTAGTCCGCCACAGGAGGGTGCCGGTAATCCACTGGTGGCTGCCGGTAATCCGTGAAAGGAGGCTGTCTGATGTCTGGTTTAACATCTTGTCTGGCCTTCACCTCAGATCTGTAACTAACAGACACCCCAGACTGAAGGAAGACCTCTGAGGAAACAGATAATGCTTAATTCTGATGGAAACCAGAAAAAAACTGACTAGATTCAGGAAATTAAGCATTTTCCCCCAGCAAAAATCCCATGAAATGTTAATAAAAATATATCGATGACAGTGACGGTTTAGGACTTTGTAGTTCTTGGTTAAATATTTAACCCATCTTTTTAAAGAAGCAATACATCCACCATAAATGATTTAGCAGTCTCTAAAAGTAAAGTGATGTTATGAAGCAAAAGACAGAGTGTGACGGAGAGTGAAGGCGACATTTAAAATGGCAAAAAAGAGGAAATATATGGAATTAGCATAACGACAGATAAAATGTCTGCATTTAAATCCAAAGCTCACATACACTGTATGAAACCAGATATTTACATACGCGTTGAATACTCGCTTATAACCAAATATACTTCAATATGAACAGCAGAAACTGTTTTAGCATTACAACAGAAGCTAATTCCTACAGTCTTCCTTATTTCCAGTCTTGGAGGAACAGCCAATCGGTGACAAGGAACATAAATGGTTTTCCTGGATTGGCTGCTTTGCAAACACCAACCAAAAGTGTGTCAAATAGCATTGTGTCCACGAATATGTTGGTCTGTGAATAGGTGAGGGTACAGTGCAAAAATAAAGTCCACTGGAAAACATGTGGACAGAGCAGAAGATCCTGTCCTAATTACAATATTTTTATTCAGAGGAATGGGCCAAAATTCCAGAAAACCAACGCAAGATGCTTGACTAGAACTGCAAATAATGTTAGTTATCGCTTATTCTATTTATTTCTCTGATGATTAATTGATTAATCAAATAAAAAAATGGCCACATTCTGCGTATTTGTCAGTTAAGCCTTTTTCATACAACATTAGAAATTATTAAAATATTCAAAGAAACAAATATTTTACAGAAATATTACAGGTGAAGCTGGACTATGCCACTTCAGAACTTTTTGGTAAACATAGGTCCAGACAAGGGATTTTTATTTTTATCTTAAAAGCAAAAAGTATATTTTAGTACAATTGTGACGTAATTACTGCTCTGAGAATGTTGATCTTCCAGCAATTTGCCTTTTTTCTGAGTCTGTATACTAACGTTAACCACAAATTGATTACTAACTTAGTCGAGGATTATTTCAAGAATCAATTACTCATGATTAATCGTTTCAGCCCTGAGCTTGTGGAAAGACACCGACAACATATGACCCAATCATATAGCTTAAAACTTCATTCATATAGGAAAATTAGCTAGTCAAAATACCTGGTTTCAACTGTATTCATAGAAGACCAGCCTAGAAATATGCATTAAAAAACGTTTTACAATCTGGAATATTTTCCTACCTGCCGTCGTGGGTGTAGGTCTGAGGAGGAGGAACAGGAAGTTGGGTCACAGGGCTGTGATGGGGAGCTGGGTTGGGCTGAGGTTCTACTGGAGCCGGGTTGGACTGGGAGGCTGCAGCGTTGGGCTGGACCTTTGGGCTGTGCTGTTGAGCCATGGGGCTCTGCTTCTCTGAGGCCGTCGCTGACGGAGGGTTGCTGAGCTCTGTGAATAAAAAAAAATACATTTGAGGAAATACTGCAATATATGACATTGTATCAAAGCCAGGCTAAAAAAAAAATAAATAAAATTATGAGGATAAAGTCATAGTAACACGAGAATAAAGTCTTAAAGAATAAAGTTGTAATGTAACTCTGACACAAAAAAGAAATCTTACAACTGTGGTAAAATGTTGAGTATGTTGTGAAATGATACTTTGACAATGTTTTTACAAATAACAAAAAACAATCTGTTAATACGTCCTGTCACTTCAAATCCAAACAAGCTGTTGCACGTGCGAATGTAAAGTCAACGTTTACATTCGCACATGAAGATGGCAGCAAACAGATACGCAATTATACAATCATACATCTTTGAAAAGCACAACTGGAGCCTCCTGTACAACCAACAATAAAACAGCAAGTGGTCTCAATCAACAACAAAACGGCTGTCTTTTCCAGCAGCCATTGTACAGTGCATACAGCGGTAAAACCAGCTGACCAAATGTGCTGGAGTTCTGCTTGGGTTGCTAGGTAACGGGCAGAACTCTACTGTGGTTACTAGGTAACGGGCTGGGCTTCTCTGATTTGTGACTTTACATTTGGAAGGTTTCTGAAATGGGTCATTTTCCAGGCACCAAAAAATATTACATTACTGCCTTAAAAACTGCTGGGTGATTATTTTAAGCAGTTGGGTTGTTTTTAGAAACAGCATGTTAATTTTGCCAAATTAACATGCAAAATGTGAATTTAGCATAACATTAGAAAATAGTAAAAAGTTCTTTACAGGAGAACATTTCCCGAATGTTGATGTTTTCTTACCTTCCTGTGGGATGATCCTCAGAGTGACACTCAGGCCGGCGTCCTTGATCAGCTTGACGATGTCGGCGTGCGGCATGCTGACGATGGACTGGCCGTTGACCGCCAGGATCCGGTCTCCCACCTTCAGCTTCCCGCTGCGGTCGGCCGGGCTGCCCTCGATGATCCGGCCGATTTTATGGGGCACAGCTGTTGGGTTCGGATGCAGGTGAGTGTGTACTCGAAAGGACTGCTCCCGTCTCTGCCTGCATAAACCTCACCGCCTGAATGAGTGAGCGCGTCTCTCCCTCACTCATTTTGCTTTTCACTGCAAGCTTACGTAAGAAATCCAGGATATTTTCATGCATGTGGGCGAAACGCTGATGCTCGCAGCAGCAGGGTGAAGATGTGTGTGACTGACATGCAGTGGGAGGGTTTGGATTATTGATGAGCAAGACAGGGACCTGCTTCACTTTTATTCAGCCAGAACCAAATTCCTGAAGTTCTCTGACCTTTATGCACATTTTACAATATGAAATACAAAAGTTCACCATGACTTTACAGCAGCATGGAGCCCAGACAAACCAAAAACTGCAAGAAAGTAGGGCTACAATCAACAATTATTTTAGTAATCGATTATTCAGACCATTAGTTGATTAATCGGACAGAAAAAATCTGCAGATTTTTGATTTAACCTCATCAGTTTATCTTATACAACATTAGAAATACATTAAAAGATACAAATAAAGAATTAAATGTATTTTTAAAATAAGAAAATAAACATTTTAATGTCTAAAATGCAATAACAGAAAATTCCTTTAGGGAACTCTTGGCCAGTGGTAAATTAATTAACGATTAATAATTGGATGCTAAAACTTCCATTTCAGAAGCTGTGGGTAAAACATATTAAAAAAGGTTGGTTTTTAATATTAAATGCAGAATGTGTATGTTTATGTTAATTACTATTCTGTCTGTGTTGTTCTTTCTGAAAATGGCCTTTTTAAAACTCTGAATATTCCAGTTAACGATTAATCGATTGCTAAATTAGTTGACGATTATTTCAATAATCGATTCAATACAATTAATCTGATTAATTGTTTCATACCTGAATCTGTATACTCCTGTTAGCAATTAATCAAGAGGTAAATTAGTTAACTATGATTTTAATAAGCAATTCAATATGATTAATCGTTTCAGAAAACGAGAAGTTTGAGTCTGTCTACTTAATGATTAACTGATTCAACACAATTAATCGGATTAATCATCTTATGCCTGAGTCTGCATACTCCAGTTAATGATTAATCAATTACTAAACTAGTCAAAGACTATTTCAATAATCAATTCAACACAATTGATCATTTCATGTCACAGATGTGAGTGTGAGTCTGTATGCTTCAGTTAACGATTGCTAAATTAGTCAACTGATTTCAAAAATCAATTCAACAAGATTAATTGTTTCATCCCACATGAAACAATTCATGTGGAGGAGTTTGAGCCTGTATTTGTATTTAAGTCTGCGATTAATCGTGATTAATCATTTTAGCTCAACAAGGAACTAAAGGAACAGAGGACATGCGCTCTGCTTTCCTAGATTAAATTGTTTGGTAAAGGTAGTCCAACAAAAAAAAAAAAAGAAAAGATATTTCTGTGGATTTTAGCCAAATGCTGTTATTTTCTTGGCTCCTTTGATTCCTTCCAGTTTATTTCAGCAGTTTAAAATCTAAAGCTCACCCACTGCTGAAATATGTGCTTTAAATTTTAGTGAACTTTTGTATTTTATATTTCAAGGGTTGGGAACTCTGGGAAGTTAAATCAGAACATAAAAACCGTAACAGCTACTGGACTCACTGTTGGTTGCGGCCGTTTCGGGCCGGTTGAGCGAGCTGATGATGACGAAGCCGAAGCCTTCGCTCTCCTTCCTGCTGATCGTGACGTCGCTCGGCTTTGCGTTGGCGGCGGACATCCCGTCTGACGTAGCGGAGGCGTTGCCCGCGCCGCTGTTGGCAGCCTGGCTGGTGCTATTTGCATACGTGTAGTCGCTGTGAGGCGAGCTGTGCTGCGTGGAGGCGGAGCCCGGACTGCGGCTGTTTTCTGGACCCGACTCACCTGCAGGGGGCGGCAGAGATCTCAGTCTGTTTAATGATTAATCACAATCCACGACAACTCTTTGAAGAAACTTTGGTAACATGTAAGCTCCCTTTGGAATAAATACAATTACTTGAAATTTGATGTTCACAGACACTTTATCTAGTCCGTTTCAGAAAAGTAAGTAGATTTTTATTTGTAAAACGTTTTGGAAATTTTTCTGTTCACCAGTAGCTCTGAAACTAACAATTATTTTAGCATGTGATTATTCTGATGATTAAACAATGGACCACTTAAGCTTATTAAGTGGTTCAATGTATATGTATATTAGAAATTCATAAGGAAATGGAAAATTTTAAAGAATTTGAGCCACGTGAAGCTAAAACTCTTGAGAATTGATTATTTCAAAAACAGATTAATCGTGATTAATCCGATTAATCATTTCAGCCCTGTTCACAAGTTTGCACTACATACAGTGATAAAAAAAAAGAAGTTTTTAAAAATAAAGCTCAGAAAGTCTCAACAAGGTAGCCAGGTAGCGAAGAGGTTTGCAAACTTTACAGCCATAAGAAGCATTTCTGCTCTCATACCAACCAAATAAGTTTTAATAAAAGTTATTTAAAGCTGCAAATGTCAATATTTTTTTAAAAATAATTACATCTTTAGTTTTTACCAGTTTTTTTCTCTATTTTTTTTACTTGTATTGTTATATAACACAGAATAAAAGGATTGGGTGTACAATTATTCTGATGGTGTATGTTATTTACAATCGTCATTATTAGTATTATCCGTAGATTTTCTTGTCTTGTTATGAGTTAGTTTGTAACCATTTTGTCTATGTAATATAGTTTATTTGTTGGTTCTTTAGTACAGTATATTAAAGAGGCATTTGAATATTATAACATGGTTTTAATTACAAATTTTTGATAATTATTGAGTCATTAAACCATATATTTCATTAAATTGAGATTAAATAAGTGTGCACGTCTTCCTACTCCTTTGCAAACAGAAAAGTAGTGGTAAATTACTTTATTTTTGGCCCTACTAGTTTATTTTCTTATTTTAAAAAAACAGTTTGAAATAAATAAATCAAATAAGAAGATAAATGTAAAATTTAGCAAAAAAAGGATGGATCTTTTTTTTCCTGTGGGATTAAATGATGCAAAAACAACAAAAGAAAGCCACATAATTTGCAACATGAAGATTTAAAAACATTTTGGTAAGAACCTGCATTTCCATATTTAAAAACATAAGTTAGTTCTTTATCAGTCTCCTAATAGCCGTCAGACTTTGAAAGTTGTTTGTTCTACACCAGAAAATTTAGCTATTATGTTGCAGGATTGAGTTTCATCAAGATTTTTCCAGTCGTAAACACCGCCCACATGTTGAATCGCCTTCTTTTCCCAACTAGTGTGGAAAGCATTCTTATGAAAAGGAAAATAATGGCCAAAAATGTGCAAAATCTGGAGCAGTGGGTGGAGGCGCACTCACGGGCCGGGTGCAGAGAGCAAAGTCTGACACTTGGTAAAGTGCCGGTGGGAGTCAGACGATTAGATTGGAAGTTGGGGTCACAGAAGAGGTCAGGCATGAGTGAGACACCAGCTTTTGGTGGGAAGAGATTGGCAGAGAGGGCGAGTGGGACGGGTTGAACTGGTGAGAAGAGCGCGTGCGTGTTTGTGGGAAGGTGTTGAAGATGAGATCGGAGGAGGACAGGCCGACTGAGACTCGAAGCTAAAGAGGCTTTAGGAATCAGAGAGAAGTGTTTGTTTTAGGCTTTTTTTATTTCAAAAAGAAGACTTTTTTTTTTAAAGCGGACCCATTATGCAAAAATCACATTTTGGACGTTTTTATTTTGCAGTTTTTTGGTCATAACTTGATGTGTTTTTGTGTCTGGAAAACAAACAGTTTCAAAAATATTCTAATTGTTAAGCCACAATCGACTGGCAATGTGCTGTTACCTAGCAACCCTTGTGAAGCTCAGCCGTTACCTAGCAACCAAGGGGAGAGATTTTTAACTCTGCTTAAATAAGGCTAATTTAAATATATATTAATAAAACAAAGTGCAGTTCCAGCACATTTGGTCTGCTGGTTTTATTGCTGCATTCGCTGTACAATGGCTGCTGGAAAAGACAAGTGGTTTGTTGTTGACTTATCATCCAGAAACCACCCACTGCATTCTTGTTGGTTGTGCGGGAGGCTCTACTAATGCTTTTTAAAGATGTGCTTTTGTACAATTGTGCATCTGTTCGCAGCCATCTTTATGTGTGAGTGTAAATGTTGAGTTGAAGAAGCAGATTATTTGGATTTAAAGTGACAGAGGGCATAAAACAGCTCAAAATATGCAAGAACGGTCTAGAATTTAATTAACATGTTTTGTTTAGCCTTTCCTAACCTATACAAGGAAGAATAGTAGGTCACCTTTAAAGCAGCTGGGTGTAGATAGTAAAATTAAACTCTAAAGATGTAATTTGCAGGTAATTAAACCTGATTTTTGTATCATTACATAAGAGAACATGTTCCACTGGTGGGCGCCCCCTAGTGGTCCGTGAGGCACTGCATGTAGTTTCTGTGACGTGAGCTCAAAGTGCGATGCTACAGTTAGCATACCAAAGGATTGTGTTTAAAAATAGTGATGGATAAGTGACTTAAGACCTCGTCACAAAAAAACGAGCTGCATAACTTTTGGTTTTGAACCCTATTAAGATACAAAGCATGACAGAGACATGCAGGCTGTGATGATGAATGCGATACGATGGTGACGAAGTGTTGAACAGCGCTGCGCCCCACGCTGGCTGACTAACTGCATCTAAACATCAGAAAGAAATTATTTCGTTACTGGCTGAAAGAAAATGTTTGTTTTTGCAACTCAAGTCTATTTTTCTGTGATAATGTGCTAAATTTCAAATAGCCTGAAATGTTGTTAGTGCACACAGCACTTATGGTAAAGAACTTGTTTGATTTCTGTGCGTTTTCTATTATTGGAAAGCTCACAATCCTTACTTTCAGAATGTGATCCTCGGACTGAAAAGGTTTGAGAAATGACTGGTGGAGGAAGAGAAGAAGCTGTAAACGCATCTGGTTCTTTACCTCCTGCCTGCGTCCTCCTCCTGATGACCAGGTTGACTTGTCCGGTGCGTCCCGCCGCGTGCATCAGGTCGATGACATATCTGTGCGCCTTCCCCACCACTGGGATCCCGTCCACGAACAGCAGCTCGTCTCCCGGCCGTAACCGCCCGTCTAGATCTGCTGGACTCTTCTCTATGATCGCGCCAATAAGAATCTGTTCATTTTGTTCCATAACACAGGGAGTTAAACGAATGGATTCTTGGCATTATGTTGAGTTGATGTTAGTGATTGTTAACTAACATCAGTAATAAAGTTTTAGTTTTCTAAATTTACATACAGTGCCTTGCAGAAGTATTGCTCATTTGAACTTTTTCATATTTTATTGTGATATTAGTGACAGATTAATACAAAATAGCGAATAACTGAGGTGGGAGAAAAGTGATAACATGGTTTTCTAATCCATCTACTTTATGCTGATACTAATCAGTAGCTACATTTCCATTGACCATAAAAATAAATCTGCTACATGGAAACATTCACATTCACACAAATCGTAATCAATAATCAAATGTTACTACTGGCGGAAACAACAAAGAAGACAACAGGAAGTGGCAGGAGGATGTTTTTCAATTAAACTTTTTCACATGTGATTTTAATTGCGTTTCTTATTTAATGTAAACAGCACAATTATGAAAATGTGGTGTTTATGTCAACAAAATTTTGTAAACATTTGTAATGAAAGCACAACCAGTAAAATCCATTCAAACCAAGTGAGCCAACTAAAAAAATAGAGTCCATCTGAGTGGAGTTTAATCTCAGCAGCGTAAAAATACCGTCTGCTGAAAACTGAAGGTCATTTTGGCACAACGGAAAACCTTAAGCGTTTTATTTTTATTGTAATATACAAACGTTATTACCTTAATATGTTAATATAAAGTACACAGAAATACTTTTTTACTCAAAAATATGTTAAAGTAGTGCTACTCTTACTCATACCATAATTTTCAGAGGTTTTATTTTGAAAACCATGTTTTCTTTTCATTTATATTTCAAAATTATGCGTTGTTTGTGTAGGTCTGTCAAAAAAAAAAAAAAAAAATCACAATTTTCACTAAAGTTGGTGTTTGTAATGTGGCAAAATGTGAGAAAGCTTCTTTAAGTCACTGTATGTTGGTGGGATCCTATCAATAGCAAGCCAGCACTCTCTCGGGGCTAAAGGTCAGGGGTCGGGGGTTAGGAACACACAGTGGGAGTGGAGTGGATTAGAGAGTAGAAAATGACAGGGTTTCACACCCATCGCCATACGAGCCTTCTCACGTGTCTCCACACTCACAGGCTGCCCGGCCTCATCACCGCCCAGCACCCGAAAGCCAAACCCAGACTTCTGTCTGCGCAGGTGGACCTCGATGTCCTGGTACTCTGCTCCTTCAATGGGGGGAAAAAACCCAGTTAAATCACGCCTCTGGAAGCAGCTTTGTAACTAAAGCGTTACTGTAATCCAGTCCAAACTTTCAGTAACAAAAGAACCTAATAACATTGCAAAAACAAGCATTAAGAGTAATCAAAAAGGGTCACACAAACGCACTATTCATAAAATCTAAACTGTTAAAATTTGAGACAGTTATAATCTTGTTTAAAGGCAAAAAATTTCTTACTGGAAAACATTCAAAGGTTTTTCATATAGAAAGGAAAAACTTAATAATGTAAGGAAAAAAATGTGAATTTAAAACTTTTAAATTTAAAGAATTTTTTTGTATATACAAGGAATTATTCAAATATAAAACGAAGTTTAAAACTTCGTTTAAGAAGATGTTTTATCATTTTAATCCACTCACGCTTCCACAATTTAACGTTTTCACTCACACGTGAAAATGGCTGCAAACTGATGCGCAATTACACAACTGTACATCTTTGAAAAGCAGAAGTGGGGCTTCCTGTACAACATACAAGAATGCAGCAAGTGGCTTCTGGATGATAAGTCAACAAAAAAACACTTGTCTTTCCCAGCAGCCAGCCAAGTGGTAAAACCAGCTGACCAAATAGTGCTGGAACTCAGCTTGGGTTGCTAGGTGACACGCTGGGGTTGCTAGGCAACGGCGCAATGTGGATAAGTGCAAAGTTCCTTTAAATCTAGACTAAAAACCCACCTGTTTAGAGTTGCTTTTTCCATTATGCACATTTTGGTGCATAATGGGGAAAAAATTATTTCAATTGTTGATTTTTCTGTTTTTATGAACTAAGACTCTTTGACCTGCCTTGTTGCAAATTTTATTGATTGACTGATGTGACTTAACATTTTGAAATGGCTCATTTTTCAGACACCAAAAAGCATTAATTGATTGCCAAAAACTGGCTGGGTGGTTTTGTGAAGCAAGCGAGACCCAAATGGAAGTACAAAAACATGGCAGATATGAATTTTGTATAATATGTCCCATTTAAGAATACACACAGAGGTTATATTTACCAGTAGAGTCCACAGGAAAAACGGTCCTTGGTTGAACAGGTTCTGGACAAAAAGAGAAAGAGAAAACCAAAGCAATGAGACAGAGATATCCACATATTGGTGGACACAAGCAGATGCTCCCATATAATCCCGAACTCCGCCGTCAGCACTAATGTCATCGCAGAATCTCAGCACCATCCATAAAGTCAGGAAATGCTTACAGAGAGTAATACAGCTCTTCATTATTTACAACGCAAGGTGGGATGTAAGCACTGATCTGCAGTCAGGGGCGTCACGCTACGCCGTGATCCGCAAAGCGGCGGGGCAAACCCGGCCACAGACAAGAGGCTGCGAATGAAAAATTTATTCCAATTGTATCCGTTTTAATCATAGCGGCGCTCTGCTGGGACTCGGCAGGGATGATGAGAGACGAGAATCACGACCGCAGACTGACACAGATGTTATCCCCAACGACAGCATTACCAGAAAACAAACGGTTTACAACCGGAAAAAAGCCCAGAAGGTATCGTAAATATAAAATAGCGGAAAATAATTCTTACTTCATTTGTGTTTTTGATTGCTAAAACAAGTTTAATTAGCTAAAAGGAGAAAATATACACTGCAAAAATACAAAATGTATTCTAGAGCCTATATGCAAGTATATACTCTGGGAAAAATGTCTTGTTATAAGTGAAATAGTCCACCAGTGGAACTAGCACTTTTTCATCAATATTAAGGAATTTTTGACTTAAAACAAGTCAAACAGTTACCTGTAATCTAGCTTCATGTTATTTCAACAGTGCAAAGACATTTGCACTAGAAAAATAAGATAAGTGTGTTTTTGAAGTGTATATTTTCTCCTATTAGCTAATTAAGGACTGACACACATTGTAAAGTCAACCTACTTCTGTCAAGCTGCCAAGTAAAATAGTCATAAAAAACCTTAATTGTAGCTCAGCGAAGACACAACCACCACAACATTAGTTGTAAAAACATAAAAAGGAGATTTAACAATGAATCCACCTGACTTCTAGCAGTTTTTAAAAACCAGCATCAAAACTTACAAAAAGATACCATGTCAGATCACAGAAGCTACTTCTCTAGACATTTTTAAGGCGACATACAAAACTACCACAAGTGTTTCTTCCTGCATTTTTCCACCATATTTATTGAGAATATTTTTGAGAAGCTAAATCAAATCATCCTTTTAGGTTAAAATCTTACTTGTACATCTACAAAAGCATGAAATCCTTGTGAATAGTGTCTCTATGTACACACATAAATAAAGGTTAATACATACTTTTTGCTTCTTATAACTCCCACAGGGAAAAAAATATGATCATATCACGACAAGAAAATGCCTATTTTACTATATGACAAGCCAGAGAGGGTTATGTTATTGCTGTACTGTATATTTTAGGAGTGCAAGAGCTCAACTGTGTTTATTCATGGATGCGTTTCTGCAGAGCCGTTTATCACAATGAAATGAAGAGATTCCCACAAAAACGCCACAATGTATTACATTTTTCAAGCAAACCGGCTACAGTTAAAATTACACATCTTAAAGTGAATTAAACTGATTAAAAAGCTGTAATACAAAGAAAACAGCAAACCCTCTATATATCAATAAAACCACAAATGTTGAGTGTTTATAAAAACGCCACAATACAAATAAAGACTTCCATGAAAACAGGCATGTTCATTCATAAAGTAAAACACTAAAGCTGAGTTCATGAGGCTAGCTAGCAGGACAAAATACACTGTGACAAAATATTAAAAATGTTATGCTTCCTCTTATCCAGCCCACAAAGCCAAAAAATGTGACACCTTCATCCGTTGATTGATTTTCTTCCTCCGTTTTCTTTTCTTTTTCTGTTTTTCGGGGCTACTAATGTGCCACTAAACTTCTTCTGGTTCCTCCAGCTACCAGGAAAAAAACTTGCTAACAAAACAAAAAAGATCCAACAATCTCCTTTTATCCAGCCCACTTTGCCAAAAATTTATTTTTTGTCCTCCATTTCCTTTTTATTCCGTTTTTCTGGGCCACTAATGCACCACTAAACTTCGTTTGACTCCTCCAGCTAGCTTGACAAAAAAAAACTTGCTATCAAAACAAAAAAAGATGCTACCTTTCCTCTTATCCAGCCCACAACGCCAAAAAATTTCACATTTATCCGTTGATAAATCAACGGATAAATGTGAAATTTATCCGTTGACACTAAACACAATGTTTAGTGTCATTGGCCACTCCAATGACACTAAACTTCTTTTGGTTCCTCTAGCTAGCACAACAAAAAATAAAAACTTGCTAGCAAAACAAAAACAATGTTACACCTCCACTTGCTCAGCCCACAACACCAAAAAATACATCACTTTTTTCCACTGATTGTTTTTCTTCTTCCGTTTCTTTTCTTATTCTGTTTTTCTGGGTCACCAAATTGACACTAAATGTCTTTTGGTTCCTTTAGCTAGCATGACAAATAACTTGCTAGCAAAACAAAAAAGACGCTACACTTCCTTTTATCCAGCCCTCAACGCCAAAAAAATATATAGCCTGTATCCATTGATTGTTTTTCATCCTGCAATTTCTTTTGATTTTGTTTTTGTTGGGTCGTAATGCACATTGCAACCCAGAATGTGCAGTTTAATAGATCAGTAAACTTCTTAATGGTCAATACACCACTCTGTGAAACTGCAGTCCAAAGAAAATAACCTAATAATGCAGAAAAACACCATCCAAAGTTAATCTTCGCAATTTATTTTATTTATACATTTTGGGATATTTAATTTTCCAGAAATGTGGCTGAACATGCAGCTTTGGAGCCCCGTGGTGGCCAATAGCAAGAAACAACCCAGCGCCTCAATTACTGGTAGGATTTTATAGTCAGTAGAAACTGCTGTATATTTGCTTTTCTGTCTGTTTTATGCTATTTATGGATTAGGAGGAAAGGATTTCCAATCCTTCGTACCTACAGCAGGTGCCTGTGTGTTTTCACCTGCGGTAAAAGCTCCAGTACTTACGCCTACTCTCATAGATAGCCATGGACTTCTCAAAAAGGTCATAGGGGTCAGGTTTGACCAGTGCCAAGGCCTCGGAGGCCGAGTCCGGGACCGAGGCCATGTGAAGATGGGGTGTTGGGAAGGGGGCGCTGTGGGAGACAATGGGAGCAGAGCGGCTGGTCTGAGCGGGGCTCTGCTGGCCCTGCTGGAACTCCCACTGCTCCAGCACCTGCAAAGCACAGCGGCATGATGGGTCAGTGCTTTCCACATCCGATGTTTGGTTTTAGCTCCATTGGTACGGTTAAAACACAAAAAGGAGACATGACCATTGGTACCCCTGATTGATGCAAAACCTGCCAAGCTTTGGACATTCATACAACACATTTCCCACTATAAAAAAATGTACTACTAACTTGTTTTTCTTTGGACTAGCTTGTAACAATCTGTGTATTGTGTTGTACACATTTGCATTGATAACTTTTTAAGGTTCTCTATTCCTATTTATTGATTAATGCCAGAAAAAAAATGTTAATGAGAACCAGCCCACACATAGTTTTAGCCAAAACAAGAGCTTCATTTGAATAAATTTGTCCAAGTTTTACTTTTCTGATGAAATAGAAAAATATTCCATGTAGGAAAAATATTTTTTCCTTTAAAAAAAGCTCTCACCATTCATCCACCCACCCGCTAGTCTTCCTCTGTTTTTACTATTTTAATAATTAATGTAGATTGTAACCAAGGAGGAGGTTTTCAGGTCTGGTGCTACTCCTTTTTAAGAATATAATAAATACTACGAACGTACCACCAATAGTGAAAAAGCAGCCAAAGTCCAAAATGTTGGAAAAGATCCATTTAGAGGACCAGAAGGCAATATGGCTGCCGTAAAGCACAACAGGAAAGAAATTAGGAATGGTATGAAAATATATGAACAGTGATATGTGCTTTATTGGGCTAAATAATGATGAAACATCAAAAAATAATATTAAACATGTCAAATAATATATATTTTTTTAATATTAGATATTACCTGAGCTTTTTATAGCAGAAACCTGTGAAGTTATTGACCTTTTTCATGTTATTTTAGTATAAATCCAAAGCTTGACAGATTTGTTGCGGCTGCTTTTGGTTCTTAGTAGTGAAAACTGCAAAAATCATTCAAGTGTGGATACAGCATTAAAACTAGCATGCTCGCCCCTCAGCTCTTATGTTTGTCATTTTGCCCATTAGCCACTTGAATTTCAAGATGGCTGCCGTTTTTCAGCCTTTTTGCCCAGTTGTTGGCATAAAATGTGCCAGTTTTTCTAAGTGTTCAGCGGATTAGCGTTAGCACAGCTAATATTTTCGATTTGTGAATTAGTGGTCAGTGTACCTAACTTTTTGGTTAGCCAAAACGTGGCTAACAACTACTGCCGATTTTAGCACAAACATATATTCTCTATTACAAACATGGCGGCCATTTTGAAAACCACCACCAGAAAAAGAAGACACAGGATAAAGGAAATACACACAATTTCTATGGTTTAAAATATGCAGGCTTTAATTGGACACCAAACACATTCATCTAATTGTCGATTTTAGTGCAAAAATTAATTTTCCATGACAACAAAAGCGGCCATCTTGGAAAATCAAAAAATGATCAGTAAATTATTTATATGTGTCCAGTTATTAGTGATTTGACACCAAAAGCATTCACCTGTGATAAATACTGGGAAATTTAGAGCAAAAATTAATTTTCCTTGACGTTCATGGTGGCCATCTTGATTTTTCCCAAACAAAGCAAACTCCTGGGAGCATCTATCCACACCTGAAAGATTTTGATGCAATGTTCAATTATTTGCTGCAGTATTTACTGGTGTTTGGGGAAAGAGCTTAGAAAAGTAACAAGTTAGTGAAATTAGTAGTTGAAGAAGCAGTTTGGCCTAATTTATTTAGGGAAAGGCAAATAACGGCAAAAGCTTCTGTCTGTTTCCAAGGTGAAGAGAGGTGGGCGGTTTGGCGTTAATTTGAAAGAGAAACATCTTGAGTTTGCGGCGGCAGCGACAGTTTCTCCAACACCAGTCAGTCTGAGTGGCAGCCTCAATGTGTCAGATGAGCCGGCCGCGTGAGTCACAGCAGGACAGCGAACAGACAACCGAGACGACATTTTGACACGCCGGGAAGCGTCAAAGCGACTCGGAACGAAGGGAAAACTGAGACTGTATGACTGGCGCGTTTATCATCGGGAAGATACGGAGCAGCTGGTTCTGAGAGCCAATATTAGCTGCAGATATGAAATGCCGTTGCCAATGTGACCCAAAACCGTTTTCTTTTACCTTTAATTAATCTGCATTATTCAGTAAAAACATCTGAAAATGCTGCAGCATTAACTAGTGGTTACCTACAACTTTCTGAATTTGACAGACAAATTTAAATAGGCTTATCTGCAAATAAGGATTTGCTGGACGGAAAGTCCATTTGACAAATTAGCCAATGCTCTGCTCCCACTCTGTTAATCAAAGCCGCCATGTTTGACTCTGAGCTGTGGAAACCTAATTAGAGTGAACTCTGTTTTTCTCATTTTGTCACAGAACCACCACAAATGTCGATGTATTTCAGAAACACACAAAATAATCCTTTCTTTTTGAGCTCATTTCAATCAAAAATCTTAAAAGTGTGGCGTACATTTAAAATTTAAGCTCTCGATTCAGACCTTCACAGAAATTTATGCATTTGCTTCTTTGCGAAATATCCAAACTTGAGTCAAAATTGATTTAATGCATGGGTGAAGTCAGATTTAGAGTTGGCCTTTGACTAGGCCATTCTTACATATGATTTTTTTTTTAAATTATAAATCACTCCATTGTAGCTCTACTTATACGTTTAAGGCTACTTCAAAACAGCTGCCTCTGCTATTAAGCTAATCTATGAGGATGACTTCCCTGTCATCCTCATATCTTTTTAATTTGGATTTAAACTGACATTTAGTAATCAAGATAAATATTTTTTATTGCGGTGATTTAGTAACCTCTTCACCACTTTTTACCGTAACACTTAATTAACCTTTCAACCACTTTTACTGATCAACCGATTGACTTTTTTAGTCCACCTCTAGTTGTTCATGATCGTCAGGAAACAAACTCTCTTTAATACACATTTTTAGACCTTATTTTTCTCATTTGGATGGAGCAAAAGCGGTTGGTTAGATTTTATTTACATTTATTCAATAAATGACTAAATGAGGCTGAATTTACTTTTATTCATATGCAACAGGGTTTTATTTGAACAGTAGAATAAAAGCAGCGTGTTTATTTACTCTTTAATTTTTAGTCAAGTGGTTGTTTTCTCCGGACATTTGTTGCTACGCTGCTCTTGGCAGTTGGTGGTTACCATAGCGACCAGTAACCGACAGCTCCTCCCCCTTTTTCTTTCCGTTGCCGTTTCTAACTGCCGTTTGAATTGGAATCAGCTCTGTTTTCTTTACAAATAATATATTTTAACATGCATTTTAGACTAAGTTAATCACATACAGTGTTTCATGAGTAATTTTGCTATGTTTTGTATACATTTTTAACTTATTATCGTTAATGTTGTGGATTTTAGCTAGGTTTAATTTTACAACTGCTAACTGCTCAATAGGGAGCTACTGCTTGTTTGTTTTTCTGTTGATTTAAAAAATGAAGTTTGTCGTTTTTATGTGTCAAAATGTGAAATATTCAAGCTATAGAAATAGTATCTCCAAGTCAAACTACTTTCAGTGTTTAGCTGTTATTTTCAGAGATGTCAGATTATACAGAGACGGAGCTGAAGTAGTGAACAATGGAGGGATTTAAACGACAGAAGCTCTTTAAAAGCGCCGGTTTGGGTTTCCAGATCTGGAAATGGGAACAACACAAGCCGGGTTCAGGGACTGGTCAGAGCAGCGCTGGGAGGAAGTCCAGGCGTGAAATGGATTTATTAAAAAACAAGACGAAGAAAGAGAGAAAGGCGGAGAAAAACGTGTAGAGGCGTAAGAGCGTGACAAAAACAAACAGGGAAAAGTATATCTGATCTAAAAAAGTGTCTGGTGTGTTATAAAGCTAACAGGATGCCTGGATTTGTTGATCTTTCATAACAATAAATTAGAATTTAATATCAGAAAGTGAGTTTTTAGTGGAGTTAGCGTGATGGAGGAGAAATAGAAGAATAATCCTGATATCTGATGCTGTCGAATGTTACCTGTTTCGGAGTCTTCCAGGGTGAATAGTGACCTGAAATGTTGAGAACACAAAACATGCTTTAGGGCAAAAAAAAAAAAGAAGAAGAATGATTAAAAAAACTGGTGAAAACATAAAAAATACATGAAAAGGCAGATGTGGATGGGAGAACGGAAACAATGTGTGACAGGAGACAACTATTGAGCTTCTACACTGAAAAAAACTCGTAAGAAATAATTTCAAATTAGTGTGTTCACTGCAAAAACATACACAAGCATTTCATTTTGAGCTAGTTTCTTTTTCTATTAGACAAAGCTAGCTTACAAGTAACTTTTCAAAAGGATATATAATTCCTTAATATTGATGAAAACATTTTTTAGGAATTATTGACTTAAAACAAGTTCCAACATCTTGCTTAAAAGTTTTGAATTATTTTCAATGTATTAGATAAAAATGCCTGTTAAGATTTTGGGTTTTTGCAGTGTTTGACTTTGACTAATGTATGAATATGAAAGAAATCTGAGCTGAAGAGAAAAGTGGGAACAATTTCCTCCTCTTTGATTAATTTAAGGAGATTTAGAAACAACGTTAATTATATTTCTTTAATTAAATATTAACTGAACACTAATACCATGTTTATACTGTTATATCAGCTCCTTATGTAAGAAAAAGATGATAGACACTAAACTGCTTCATTATGAGGAGCAGAACAACAAAATGAGATAAATGTGAAAAACTAAATTACAAATGAAGGACAAAAAAACCAATAAAAACGAGAGGAAGAAAACTGAACAGAAACAGTGCAGAGTTGTATTTATTTGAGGGATTTCTAATGTTTTTGCTTTTTCACCAATACAGAAAATAATTGAATTACTTGATTTTAAGATTTCTAAATTCAAAGCATGTTCTTCACCATCTTCACTTATAAGTAAATAATATCAAATACTCCTCAGCTGAGTGGGTTAGCGTTTTTATCGACGTAAAGTCCAGCTTGCTCATGAGGAGTCGGGGATTGCGTCAGATTCCTGGTCGATCCGTCTCTTACTGTTATTCCTTTTCTCTGCTCCGATTTCAGATTTCTGTTGATGTTCTTCTTCAGATTTAATACTCTTCCTCGTCTCTCAAGCATTTGACAGAAATTTTGAATTCTCTACAGAAAGGCAGAACAAAAACATCCAGTCCGACTGAAAACCGCTCTGCTTTAACCTTCAGGCCAACCAAACTCTGTGCTGTAGCTGCATTGTAAGCGTAATAAAATCTAGAAAAGCTGTGCATAGTAAAATTAACAAATGTAAATGTGGGAAAAGAAACAAAATGCCTGATCAAAACGGATTCTGGTCCAGGTAAAATGTAATTTGGGACCCACAGTAAATTATGAATGGAGCCCAGTGAATTCATAAAAACCTCTGACATGTTACTGTTTACATCCGGAAATTTTGCGCATGCGCACAACGCTGGAAGGCAAAAAGACGATTTTTCACTTGGTATCCACAGCAGCAGTGCCGCTGCAGTGTTAACAATTCAGTGCAGTGCACCACAGCAAAGGGAGAAATAACGCAGAAAAACATTAAAGAACAACTCAAAACCACTTTTTCGTTCTCTCTGTATCGGCTACGCTACACGCAGACTTGCTGCCGCAGCAACTGACAACGCAGCCACTTTATGTTTCTGGATTCAACACAGAGAAACAAACTTTTCCCACACAAAAAACAAAACATTCAGTCTCTTAGAGAATTATGTTTTCAGGCTTGGTATTTGTTTGGCGTTCATTAATAAGTGATCGCTGTATTAGATTAGCTGCCTCTGCTATTAAGCTAATCTAACACTTAATCTAACAGTAGAGCAGGTGTTTAAATTGGCTAATTTAAACACCTGCTCTACTGACAATCTCAGAGCTGGTGTTTAGATTGCCTTTTTTATTACTTTTTAACTGAACTGAAATACATCAAATTCCACAGTACATCTACATGTTACAGTTGTCATAGTCAAGCTAGCATAACTGAACTACTTCCCTCTCCCTCGCTAGTTTTTTTTTTTCTTAATTAAAACTTTTCCAGGCCTTATCTAGTTTTTGTAGTGCTGACGATTGGTAGCAAAGTATTGCGTCTCTTTTTCTTTTACATGTAGGGCGTCCTTTTAAGATTTAGCGTGTTATACTGATAACTTAACAGCTAAAACCAATGCTAGTCAACGTTAGCAAGCAACTTTTTGCCCTCCAGTAGGGAGCTGAGGAGGGATCTTGTGTGCATGACGTCATGCTGGAAGGGCTCCATATTTTCTTTTAATGGAAACAATGAAGTTAGGAAATGAAATTGAAAAGATTTTGGTCATTTTTGTTTTTCACATTTGTTGCCGAGCAACCTCCCTTTTGGTGATTATACTTTTCATGTGGCCACATGCTGACCGCACACATGTACAACCCGAGCCCTTCCATTAATCTTCCGCGCTCTCACTTCAAACATCAAGCTCTTCTTTCAGTTCCTGTGTTACCAGAAAGAACATTTACATCAATCATTGATCCGTCAGCAGCGCCAGGAACGGAGAGGCAGAACGTAAACGCTGCGGCTTTCCCTTAACTGGGTTCGGTTTGTCACACAGCACAGCAAGGTAAAGGTTACACTTTCTCCTTTCTCTTTCCAATCCGTCTAGGGATGATGACCTTTCAGGAGGCATTTCACACATTTCTGCTGTTTACAGCCACAACAAGCAGGAATCCACAGAAGAGAATTAGGGATACTGAAAAAAAGACTTTTGTTTCCTGCACCACCGGGAAAATCTCGTCTTAAAACTCAAATCAACCAAGTAAATTTGGGAAAGACAAGAGTTCAGGTTTCCGAATTCTATAACAAGGAAGAAACACTTAGGTCATTATTTTCATAAACCTGCAAGATAATTGACACACCCAAGAATGTTTGATGATTTTAAACCAGAATCCTTAAAAAAAATAATAAAAAGTCGGAATTCTGAGAAAAAAAAGTCGGAATTTTGAGACCAAAGTTGGAATTCTGAGAAAAGAATTAACTTTTTTTGTGGCCTTAATTGTCGTCCATAGGAATCTATCTTGGTCACCAAAAGCAGTAACCAAAACCCGGACGTTGTTTGTCTTTAGTTATATTGACAAAACATGGAGAAAAGGCGCTTTATTTATCTTCTAGATTTAATTCTTCTTACTTTCTGGAAGTCACAACCGTATGCTAACAGAAATGAAATTACGGGATGATTGCTTGCCAGTTGTCCCACTGAGATGCTACTGGAACGGTGACAAAGCAGGAAATCGCCAAAAGCTGCATCTTTCAGAGCAACGCTGCTGAAACAAGAAGCCTGGTCAGATCTACATATTGTCATATTTTCAGTTTTTCTGTCAGAGTGTTTCATCAGGACAACCACAGGAGACGGAGTGAGGTTTTTGCTTCTCGTGCTCCTGAGAAGGTCAATCACTAAAAAAGCCTCTTCAGAATAAGAGGCGAGCAGCAGAACCAGAGCTGAGCCGCTCCGACAGAGGAGAGGGGCGCTACCAGGCGTCAGTGACCGAAGCCGTCCACAGGGTGAAGTCCCTGTTAACTCAGGCATGGCAGACATTTAGTTGGACGCGAGTGTCACCGCGCCCCGTGGCAATAAGAGCAGAAAGTCTGGGCTGAATGAGCTGTCCGTGGCGCTGAAAGCTCTGCAGCGCTTATCAGACGTGTCAGCTCGGCTGCAGGGACACCGCAGAGTCCGGCTTACTCGCTACTTTTCAGCAAAGTGCAGCTCTGGCCTGCAGAACCTTTCACAGAATGACGAACCTTAACACGTTTCGGGTGAAATAATGTTTCCAGGGTTTCCTTCACATGTCTGTGTGTCATAAAGCACACAGAAAAACATAAATAATAGGAAGACATAACATGACTTTGGGCTGGGACTTTCACGCATTAATTACGTAGATTTTAAGGCGCAAAAGTTTTCATGCAATTAATTATACTCGGATTTGTGCGGTTCTGGAGACAGAAAAGCAATATCTGATAGAAAGACCTGTTACGATAACCGATTATTGTTGTGACAAACGACAATATTGTTGTTTAAAGACCATTTCCAAGTCATAGAATGGTAATAAAAGCATTTAAATACAAGAACGTATTCTCAAACATCAATAAACTTAAATCCTAATGAACATTTGACACTGGAACTGGAAGATTTTAAATATCCAAAGTAAACAAAACAACAAATAAGATGAATTGTACAGTCTCTGTAAACAAAATTATCCTTGGAAAAAAGGGCTAGATGAGACCAAAGCACCAGATTGAAAAAGAAAAAGAGAAAAACGATGAATCCTTTTTCCTGCTTCTCTTGTCCCACTGGGTGTTAACTTCTGTTAAAAAAAAATCTGATGGGACGCTTGTTGTTTTCAGGTTGTGCTAAAGGGCGTTAGCCTAAAATAGCATCTAAATGCTAAATATGGAGCAGCAAAGAAGTTCCTGAAACACGTGAAAGTTAAATGGGTATAAAAGCACTTTGCCAGCTTATCTACTGCTTTTAAAGCAGTAATTAGATGTGTTGTTGAGCTCATATGTCTATTTATTCAATAATTTAGCAGCTAAATGGGTTTTTGAATCGAAAAAGTTGGTCGATGTATATTTTAATTAAAATCCAATTAATTACAGACCCTACAATTAGCTAGATTAAAAACTGAAATTGAGTTCCACCATTACTCATATCCTGAAGCTGTTTTAAACATTTTCACAAACGTGTTCCTTAGTCTCCATGATGTGTGTTTTTTTTTTTTTAGATCTCTTTATTTAAATGGGTTCGTTTTTCTGAGGGATACACAGTGAGGGTATCATGATTTTAGTCAATACGCGTTTATAAGAGCGATTTTCTGCTGTCCTTCCATGGAACCGTGCAGCATCCAGACGGACAATAAAACACTTTTTAATATAAGTTGCTGTTTGACACGATCACAGCACTGTAAAAACATACTTGAATAAAAAAATATTTGAAAATCAGAAACTATACAAGTGAATCACAGCAACGTCATCAGCCGGTGTGACGCCGAACTGATGCGGTGAAGCTACCAGTAGCAGGAGAACTGAGCTGCACCAGGAAGCTACAAACACTGAAGAGAAGAAGAGCTGCCGGCGATACAGTTGGAGCCAAACATGTTTTACTCAAAGTCTAAACTGGTATTGTTGTGCATTTAAGATGTAAAGTTTACCTGCTTCGAGCAAACGCCCCCCCAAAGGAAACTCAGCGCCCCCTGCCGTCCTCTAAATGTCCCCCGGGGGGCGGTGCCGCCCCCGTTCAGAATGTGCCAATTTATTTTACCAGATTACTCGAATAATCGATAGAATTGTTTAGTAAAATAATCAGCCCTACTGAATACTAATACATGCCACAGTTGGTAGATTGTCTTGTAACATAAAAAAAAACGTTTTGTTTTCCCTCCATTTAAAGTATTTTTTCGTCACATAACTTCACAAAAAATGCTGGGTGTGAACACATTCAAAACTATTTTGACTAGAGCAACTAAAGTTTCCATTCGTTTTTAGACAAAAGCAATAACTGTTCTGATTCTCAGTTTAAACAGTGAAAAAAACATTTAAATCATGAATCTTTGTGCCTTCAAGTGATGCTTGGCGAGCAGCGTCATTTCTCCCCCAAAATACAAAGTTATAATTTGTAGAAAAATGAAGTTGTGGGCATGACTGACACTGAAGCATGGATCTGCATGAATAGATGCTCTAACCTGACAAAGCTGGTTCTATGATTTAAGGATCTAAATGCTGAGGGAGGTTTAATCAAATATGTGTTTAACTGAAAGCAGCCTGATTGCACAGACAAGGTAATAACAGTAGAAGAGGTTGCATCATGAACAGAATGCTGATGTTCTTTCCTGAATATGCATACGAGGAAGAAAGTCTGTCTCCTCCACATGACAACCTGTGCAGAAAACAGATGTCTTCCACTTCTATCAGTGGCATTGTGCCTTTGTGAACAAACAAACCACTTACAAGCTGCAAACTGCTTGAATATGCATGATATGAGAGCTCAAAACACAGCCCAATTCATCAAACCGCACTCACACAGTTAGTGGATGATCACTTCATTGTAATAAAAGCCACAACAGAAGCTCTTGATTTGTTTAAGAGGTGACTTTAGTTTTCGAGATGCTCCTCCTACACAGGGAGGAGATGTCAAGCACAACTTTTAGCCCTGTGATCTAATTTTTAAGGCAACATGGCTGCCTGCCATCTGCTTTGTTTAAGAACCCCTGTCTGTCTCCTCTGGGCGGATATCGATCCCTGGCGGCACCTCCAAACATTCAGAGCTAGCAGGGAGAGATCTGAGTGTGAACAAAGCTGAAAGGCTGTGATCTCCTGGCACAGAGTCCAACTCGTCTCTCTTCCTCCTATTGTTTTTCCACCATGTTGTGCATGCGCTTGGTAGATGGATCACTGTCTAGTTAAAACACGCTCCCTGCAGGAGGCTTTGTTTCTTTCCATGCAGTTCGAGAACCTCTTCACCCGATCTCAGGTGGGAGGTCAAAGCAAAACCACTGATTCATGATGTATAATTCACCTCTGGGAGCATGCAGGCGGTGGCCATTGCTGGAGAAAGACGCTTAATAATCTAAAGAGTAGGGCTCAAACGATTAATCGCGATTAACTGAAATAATCGTCAACTAAAGTAGCAATCAATTAATCGTTAATAGACTTTTAAAAACATCAGTGTGTTCAAGCAACACACACACACAATTAATCCAAAACTTAATTATTGCTTAAATTAGTTTTTAAGTCACACTTTAAAAAAAATTATGTTTTTTTAAGGCCAAATCTTAAGCAAAAATTTATTTTTAATTTATCTTAAAGTAAGATAATATTTCCATCTTAGTATTTCCATCTTAGATTAAAAAAAAAAAAGCAATAATCCAAGATAATATTTGATTTTATCTCAAGATAAAAATATTGTTTTAAATATTTAAAAAATATATTATTTTATAAAATGCATGAAATGTATTATTTAAAAATATTGCATTTATATAAAATATTTTATTTAAAATTGCCAAATTATATTTATTTTTATTTTATCTTAAAATAAAATTATCTATTTAAGATAATTTTTTTAGCATTTTTATCTTAAATTAAAAATATGTAAATTTTTTAATTTAAGATAACCCCTCTCTGTCTTACCAAAAACTCCTCAAGTGGCATTCTTTTATAATCAACTGGTTCAAACTCACTAAAAGTTCACCATGTTTTTGCATTTAATTAAGAAATTTATTCCTTAATTAAAATCCTTTAATGGATTTCTACTACATTAAAAGGCTTAGGAGGAAAAATCTTTAGATTTAGATGCCAATTTTTTGTACCCGATTAATTGATTAATCGTCAGAGTAGTTGATGGAATAATCAGTTACTAAAATTACCATTAGTTGCAGCGCTGCTGAATACTGTAACTGTAACCTTTACCAGATTTGTCAGTCTTGAAACTGAAACCATAAAAAAATTTTTGTCCGATTAATCAATTAATCATTCAAATAGTCAATAGAATAATTAATAAGTGAAATAATCACGAGTTGTAGCTCCAGTAAAAAGCTAATTCTGCAATTAGCAAAATGGTCGAGAAAGCCACTAATGAAGCTGAGGGCAATCTTCATGTTCAAGCTCTATAATTATCAGTAATGAGGAGAAAAATCCATATTTGTGAGAAGAGGGCAGCAGGGTTCAGATAAAATTCAAAGATAATATCTTTAATATGAGTGAAAAGCTTCTGAAGGCGGTCGAGTTTAATTGACTGGAAGATTGGATAAGAAAAAGCCTCATTTCTGGACTGGTATGTCTATGATAACTGTTGATATCGACACTTCTGGGCTTTTCAGAAAGAAAGAGGGAAAATATTTGATTTAGAGTTCAGAAAATTTACATTTTCAGTGTACAAAACAGATTATGTAGGATTTAAAATTCATTTTAAAAGCAAGAAAGTAATTTTAAATCACTTTTCTGACAGAAACTGTCGATTATTTTAAATTCAAATGACAGAAAATATTTTCAAAAAGTGGTTTTTACTTCAGTGATCCCTTCTGTGAATTGGATGACAGCGCATCAAAACCAGGCTACAAAAATTTATGTTTAATTACAGCAAAAGAGTCACAATATTAGCAGAATAAAGACCCAATTTTACAGCAATTTTTTTTTCACTATAACAAAAGATGAGAAAAAGCTGATTTCTGTAATTCTTTTTTCAAAATGGAGTCAGTTATTTACACAAAAGTTCTGATACTGACAATAATTTAATGCTAATGTGTTCAAATATTAAGTATAAATATAAAGTATAACTTTACAATGTGCTCGACATTCAAATTCTCTTACTTTTTGTGTTTGTGTTCTCATGAATTTTGCACTTTATTCGGCGATAATGTAGTAAATTTGTTGATTTTATTACTTTATTCTTATTATTTTGACTCTGAACTATGGAAACCAAAGGTTTACAACGAGAAAAAAAAAAAAAAAAAAAAAAATCAAGATTTTTCAAAAATGAAATAGCCAGAAACTAAAAATCTGATTAGTTGATCAAATTAATTTAATACAGAAACATAAAAATAAAAAACTCATTTTATACTTAAAATTTCAGGTTTTTTGGAACAAACTCAGTTCAAGAGAATCATCTTGTTGCTATCCGTTAATCCTCATCTCTGGTGCTTTTTAAGCCACTAATGCTGGACATTTAGGAGTGTGTTGCCATAGAAACCACTCCATAAAAAAAACCCACCAAGGTCCGTGAATTTGGGAGTTAAAGCATGAAAGCTGTGAGTGTTTGCGAGCGCGGATGAAAGCAAAGAGGTGGTTGCTGGAAAAACATTGCGATGAGCGGCGCGCCAGCCGCTTAGCTGGCAAATCTTTGCAGGATGCAGCCAGAGACTTGGGAGTGATGGCGGTTCTGCGGCCGATATCAGCCAGATGACCGGGTCCGTTAGACTCTTCCGGATTTATGAGAACGGTGGGAAGGAAGGTAGAAAACCGGTTTAAAAAATAAAATAAAAGAAAAAGAGAAAAAAAAAGGACCTGAACTGTTATAGATGAGATATAAAAGGAAATTTTTGGTTTTTGAAGATTAACTATTTTTCCTTGTGTTTCCATAGCGATAAGTGATGTCAGCGCAACCGAATTCGGCCATTTTGTTTTACATTTTGTCGCATTAAAGTTGGAATAATATGAGAATAAGGCGTTAATAATGTCAAACGTAGCAGTTTCATAAGAATGCTAGGACCAAAAAATATCAACAATGAGGGAACATCAAATTATTATTCACCGCAGGACTTTAAAATACAGCCGTTTGCACAATTGTTTCAAAGAATATGAACCACATGGACTGACGAGGTCATGTTAGGTGTTTTAACTCAAAGGAAGTGTTTTTTTTTTTCAGATTAAAACAACTTCTTACTGCTGCACTATTTTAATTTCGCATGTTTGTTGTATTAAAAGGAAAACCTCTAGCTTTCAGGTTTACTCTGTGCACCTGAGATTCCCCTGCTGCAAACTGAGCATGTTTGGAGACTTAAGAGAACATTCACTACTTTAAAAAAAAAAAAAGAATTTGAACCCGGTGAAAATACAATTATGCCACTTGACATCTGCAGAACATATTTACAGGGGGTTTATTTTTGTCTCAAGTGAAAAATGTACATACTTTTGGACAGTTTTAGCTGAACTATTACTCTGACTTGTTCTTTCGGCAAATACCCTTTTTTAAGCTATTTTAACTCTAGTTGATTAATCGATTATCAAAATAGTTGATTATTTCAATAAATGATTAATCAAAGTTAATACAATTAACCAGGATTGATACAATTTATCAGGATTAATATGATTAATTGGAATTAATCTGATTAATACTACTGATATGATTAATCGCAATTAATATGATTAATCATGATTAATAACAATTAATACAATGTGGCTAACCAGGATTAATCATATTAGTCATAATATTAGTCATAATATTAATCATATTATGACTAATATGATTAATCATGAATAAGGATTAATATAATTAATCAGGATTGACATGATTAATCACGATTAATCATTTCAACCTTAGTGTTAGATCTTAACAAGGTTAGCGTGGTTTTATGGTTAAATCTCTGAAATATTCCCAAAAGACACATGAACCTCCACATCTACTGAAAAATAAAACTTTTTGACACACACATCTCTCACTTCCAGCCTCACTTCAATAAAAGTTGAGCTCATTTGACTCCCAGCTGCCTTTAACAAAGACGCTCAGCAGTGCACCGTGATGTATTTATTTATATCTACAAATGGAATAAGAAATCTTTGGCTCGACATTCCAACCATGAGAGTAAAACTACTTCACTGTCATCAGAGCACCTTTTTACACTTTAAAAAGGAACTTTATTTGGATTTCTATGCTGGAAACAGAGACACGGGCAGCCTAATAAAGAAATAAACAGCCGTAACTATATTCAGATGGCAATGCTGACCTTTGCTGCAGAGTCTCCACGGTGTCTGTGGCTCTCAGGCAGCTGGCATTGTGACTCGAATGTGACATTACACAACAAATGCACACAAAAGCAGAGGGAGAACTGCTTTGCTTTCAGATCACCCTGCAAAGTTCATGCATCAGCTCTCAGTGGATGCCAACACAAATCAAGACCAAAACCAAAAAAAATTAAAACGGAGTCAATTCCAGCTGGTTCAGGCAATAGAAGCACGGTTTGTAATGTAACAAAATGAGACCTTTATCAATATTTCTAAAATATTTCCACCTATTAAGGACACTTAATAAACCAACAAACTAATCCGACTGTTAACAATGAAAAGGAGAGCTATCATAACCAGTAAGAAATGCAGTATATTTTGATCTAATTTTAGGATTTTCTTGTGTTCTTTTGACAAAAGAAGGCTTTCTTATGTTGACCTGGATGTATGTTTTTCACTGTTTCTCTGAAGAACTAATACCCGCAACAGCGCAAAAACGTGCTTTGTGTGTCAAAGTTGCTGTATTTCCATTAGGCAAATTTATTTTTGTAATTTCATTTTTGTGCAATTTTATGGCTAATGGAATCGCAGCTATTGTTGGTCAGCTTTTATTACTGGACTGAAACACACAGAATAACACATTTTGCTCTTCTGGAAACAACAACAGAATCAGAAACAGACGTGTAGACTTACCCGTGCCCCCTCTCTGCACCACCAGGCTGGCCTCCGCCCCCACTGCACACTCCTTCAGCAGCTCCACCACCTGCGTGTGGGTGAATCCGGCCACTGCCTGCTTGTTTATCTCCAGGATCAGGTCACCTTCGCACAGACCCGGACAGCCCTGAGGCTCCAGAACTTGCTTGACGCGCTGACCCGTTAGACTGTCTGCGATCGTGAATCCGAACCCGTCCACGCCCTTCACCATCGTCACCGTCAGCAGCTCCCCTTGGGTTGCCCCTGACGACGCCATGGAGACGCTGTCGGGCGGCGTGGTGCCGGTGGTGGCCAGGAGCGAGCCATCCAAGTGGGTGTCGCCCGGGTGAGCGGTGAGAAGCGGCGGCTGCTGGGAGTTGACGTGGTCCTGACTGGGGTCTGTGACGAAGCGCGCCGTACGCGTCAGGTAGTCCAGGTAGTTATCGTAGCCGGTTCTGCCGTTCACCATGATGGGCCGCTGCTCCATGATGCCCAGCGGGGAGATGATGGTGGTGGTGGTGTCCTCTGGGTCATACGGTAAAGGGTAGCCGCGACACAACACGAGCGTCACGCTCTGACCGATGGGAACCGACTGGAAGAGTTTAACCACATCAGCGTGGGTCGTTCCCAGAACGCAGACGTCGTTAATGTAGACGATGACGTCCCCTACGGGAAAAAAAACAAAACTGTCATGATTCGTGTTGTGGAGGTGAGGTGAGGAAGGCGCAGGGGAGTCCAGGAAGTCATCATTAAAGGAATTAATTTATTTGAAAAGTCCAGGAACACAGCACGAGGACGACGTGAAACAACGACATACGACGAGGACCCGACAAGAGACAAAGACAACAGGTGGACTTAAATACACAGGGAGGGTAATCACAGAATAAGACACAC
>CAEGAE010045786.1:0-39284 GCA_903067095.1 Girardinus metallicus
ATATATATATATATATATATATATATATTTCAGCCATTACATGTATGCACAATTTTGACCCTGTTTGTATTCCTGGGAAGTAACAACAAACTTACATACCTAATTTCTTTTTTTTTAAAAAATCACAGAGCTTGTGTTGTACGATTGTCCCATACTGGAAAGATTGGCGTAAATTAATCTCCAAAAGGCCCAAGCTAAAAGATTGGTATGTAAACTTCTGACCTGAACTGCACATAATGTCTTGTTTGCTGTAAGAAGCATAAAGTGACTTCTGATTGTACAGAGCCGCTCCTAAAAAGGTCCAGTAAAAAATGGTCTTTTTATCGATCATGTGTGGATTATTGTGCATTTCAGATTTAAAATGACAAGTATTATAATTTACTTCTAGAAAGTATACCGGTACATCCTTGATGAATATTGATTGTATTTAGCATAACACTTCTTTTTTAAACCGTATATTAAAATACATTTTAGAAAAAGCTGTTGATCACCTTAATTATTACCAATCTAGTGTTTTTTCTGTGGACATTTTAGTGGCTAAACTGAGCAAAAGTCACATTTCGGTGCTGGTAGAACAGAATCAGTATGTTACAGGACAAAAAAAAAAACGTTAAGATGTTTGAAAATTTGTTTCACACACAAGCATTACGATGGAATCAATACATTAAACATCGGGTTTTAAATGTTAGCTGTAATTTTTAGTTCCTTCTTGTATCCAGCGGCTGTGGGAAGATGTGTATCAAAAGAGGTTCAATGGGTTTATTTTATTCCTCCTCTTACTCTCTATAACTGTGACTGTTAGGTTAATCATCTCTAAATTGACCTCATTTATTAGCGTGTGTGTGGATGTGTGTGTGTGGATGTATGTCCTGTGATGGTTTGGCTTCCTGGCTTCTAGGCAATGCTCCATAAATCTGCTTGGAAATGCAGTTACTACTCTGTGAATGACATGTTGTATAAATCAATGTTTGAAAATAATGATATTGAAACTTTTTAAGTTAAAAACAAGAAAAAAAAAGATTTTGGTTGTCTGCCATGGGTGGGTTATCTCTTAGAATCGCATGCTGTAGAATTGCTTAAAAGGTGCATATGGAATTAAGTCCTTTTGATGTTTTTCTTTAAGAAAATAACCTGTTGAATATATCAATACAATGGTATTTATATTTTTCTTTCTATTTTTCTTTTTCAGGAGAAAAAGAAAAATAGATGGCATCATTGCTGATGTTGGCAGCAATGAGCATTGCTGCCAACATCAGCAATGCTCATGTTGGCAGTGTTTAAATTTTATGAACCTATGATCTTAAAAAATTTAGCACAATTTTTACTCAACACCAGAGGGCACTATTGCTCCAGACGTCCTGCGTGCAGGGTGTGTTATTCCACCCCAGAAATGCATTTTAAACAGTGGCACTGTTACTGTTAAAAAAACAAAACAAGAACAGGAAGTGTTTACATCCCATCAGTTCATCCTTTATTTTGTTTAAGAGCGAGCGTCGACTTGGCTACAACCCGCCTTCCGGCTGCTAGGAAAGTGAGAGCGGCTCCAACAAGCAACAAAGGAAGCATCCAACATTTTTATGCAGACATCACAACCGTTTGTCCATTTGAGCAACATTTTAAGAGAAACAGCAAAAAAAAATCTAATAAAATAAAAATAAAAAAACAACGCTCTGGACTGGAGGGTGAAGACAATCTCGAGAATCAGTAGTGCGTCACAGACTCCTTTCTCCGTCTCAAGCCCACACGGGACATTCACAAATGTGTGGCTCATGCAAAGTTGATTCCTGGTAGCGGCACTACGGCCTGGCTGCGTTTTATGGCAAGAAGTGACTCAGATTAAGGGGGTTGGAGTCATGGCGGAGGCTTGTGTTAAAAGCGTTGCTGACTTTTTGAACTGGACTTTGAACTGTCTGACACGATGAAGATGTGAGTTTTAGAGATGGCAGGTCTTACTGCGATCGCGTAAAATTCATGCTGCCCTCAGAATAACTTGTCAACAACTCTGGCGATGGGACACGGTTCAAAAAAAGAAAAAAAAAAAAAAATCACCTTCCACTGTACACAGACAGCAAAATTTATTTGTACGCCCACATTATGCTGCCAAAGCGATTTCTTCATGTACTGTACATCATTTAAAGGTGGATTCAGTACAATATCTATAGAAGATACAATATGGATCTACTTTCTCTACACACCAACAAGGACACATGACATCTAATGTAGAATGTTTGTAGTTTCAATAAAACTAGCGGTGGACTACAGTCACTACAAGCTGAAAAAAAACAAAAAACATCTTCTCAGCTTTGTAAGAAATCTATCATCAAACAATAATAATAATTAAAAAAATGCCACAGATAAAAGAGCGTGGATAAATGTTTTTTTTTTTTTGTTGTTTTTTTTTCTTTCTGTTAGACCTGCTAATTTTGCAACGATTGGCGAAAAGGCACTCCCCACCTCAGCTCGCTCAGACCTGGCCCCGTGCTTTACGTGTCGTCGTGGAAGGGAGACTGGTCGTTAAGCAATTAACTGGAGATTAGAAGAAAAAAAAAATCAACTCTTTAAAAGAAAGCTCTGTCCCCATAAAGAAAATCAGATTTGGCCTCTGAAAACAGACTCATGCAGAAAAAAAAAAAAAAAAAAAAAGGAAAATAATCAAAATCCAGCCACTAATGCTTTTTGTAAACGCCGCTTCTGCGCCATGCAATGCCCCAAATCTGGTAGTAAGTAATGCAGCTTTTAGTACCCTCACACTAGAGTAAAGCGCAAAGGATCGTCATCTTCTGGTTTTGTAAGACAAATATATTTATATATGCATGTATGTACACAACAGTGACAGACAACAGTGTCTGAGAGGAGACAGGCTGGTCACATTTTCCCAATCGATCGTATGAGCTTTTATACTAAACTCCAGCAGGAAAATTAACTTTACCAAATGTAAACAAATATGTAGGAACAACTCTACCAGTGTGGTTCCATGAACAATAAAGTCTAGTGGTCTACTGTGAAAAAAAGAAGAAGTTATTTTTAAAGTGTTTTCCTGCTGAAACAAAGCAAAATTCGTGATGCGGGTCGGAGCAGGAGAATAGGTTAAAAGTGCACCGAATAAACGTATGATCATCTTAGGATTAAACCGCCGTACCGTGGAGCAAAGATTCATTTTTCTCTCTGAAAAACAATCCAACCACCACTAAACCTCGGTGGAGGTGCAGAGCAAATCTCAGCTGGTCCAAACTCCTCACTGGCAGGAAGTTCGGGACCTACGTTTCAAAATCTTGCAGCCTGGCTTTTCTGCCGTCTGCAAAAGTACCAAATGTCGTGAGATAAGCGCAACTGATCTGAAAAATAAAATAAAAAGATTCCTTCTGTACAACAACGAGTTCTACCGGGAACGAAATGAGGTGAACGCCAGGAGTTGAGCATTGCCACCTGTGCAAGCGGAGCAAAGCGTGACGCACTGATGGGCCAAAAACGCCACGATTTAATAAATAAGCCATTTATTAAATATTTATATGTCTTAATCGTTTCAGTAACAGACAAAAGACGTGATTTAGCTGTAATTATTTACAATGTTATATGAAGCAAATTAAATGTGGGGATGGTTGATTAACATCTGAACTCACAATGTTAAAAATATGAAGTATTTCAGTATTTATTGAAATATTTCAAAGTCCTGCGGTGGCAATTGGTTTTAAGGCAAAAGAGCAAATAAACAAACACAAATGCCTAATGCATCAGTTATGATACAAAATAGATGTTTAAAAGCATCAGAGGAGTTCAGTCTTAAAGAATATAAAAAATTCTGACTTTTATTCATTGTGTTAGGCTGAAACTGTGGTACGGGCCAACCAATCAAATAAATGTTAGGGTGTCTTTTACAACAGTAAGTTATTTCATATTGCCAGAAAATCTGAAACAATTAAATGAAATTATAAAATTCTTGTCTGATTTTCATATGTAATGAAATTTAAAATCAATAATTTACACATTTAATTCTGTAATCAGCAATTTACTGACATTTCTCTTTGTATATCAATCCAATTTTTGCTTATTAAGTCAGTATTGCATAAAAAGATTTGAGAGATGATTTATTTTTCAGATTGTGGCGCTTTTGGTCCTCGACAGTAACGGAGCGAAAAGCTGTCTAATCATCAGAAAAAACACAGAAACCCGATTTCACTTCTCGCGAAAAACGATCGAAAGAAAACGTCAAAAAACGGACACCACTTTGTCATGGAAACCTCCGCGTAACAGTCCTGGGTTTCTCATCACGAGGCAGACTTTTGGGAAAAGCTCGGCGGAACAGCTTCAGCAGAAATTCAGCGACATGCTACAGCCTGCGGTGACACAAATATTCTACATTACGTGTTTTGTTTTTTGTTTTTTTAAAGATATCGAGCCCTGCTGAGCGGGCTTTCACTAAACACATTGACTAATTACATTGTTGTTTTTATATTTACAAAAAATCTTTAAAAAGCAATTCATTTCTCTACACATAAGACTTCCCAAGTTTTCCTCATGCACTAAAACAAGAAAAATAAAAAATAAAAAAAGAGAGAGAGAAACAGATAGAGAGATTGCAGGCTACTTCGATAAAATCGCTCCGCTGTGGATTACAATCAAGAAAACCGAAGTTATGGTAAGCGACTCTAAAAGCGTTAAGCCAAAGGATATACATCGGGGAATCTAAACGAATCTGCGCACGAAAGCCTGACTGAGAACAGAAAGTGCAGGGCTGGCTTCCTCACACACTCCAGAAGAAATGTAGGCCAAGTTTTCCAGGGAATTAAAAAGTATAATAAATAAAAAACATAAAAGTAAAAATCAGCAATCCGGTGATGACTACACTACACTGAGTACCACCACGAAGATAACAACAGGAAAGCCTTGACCGTATACGCTGAAGGACTCTTCTATACTTTATTTATTCTTTTGTCGTCGTCTTTTTTTTATTTTTATTTTTATATATATATATATATATATATCATGGCTCCTAGACATGAAACTGCATGGAGGGGTGCGTAAAGCGGTGACTGTGGCTTGGTTGCGTGTGTGTGTGTGTGTGTGTGTGTGTCAGAGCATGTGTGTGGGGCTTGGTGTGTCTCAGTAGGTGAGGGTGGAGTCGTCCCACTCCAGCTGCTGCTGTCTGCTGGTCCCCTGCTGGTCTTCTGGCTCGCCCCCCTCCTCGTCCTCGCTGCTCTCTGACTCAGCGCTCGTGATGTCGTCTTCCTCCTCCCCGTCCTCACTCTCCTCCTCTTCTTCCTCCTCCTCCTCGCTGCTGTGTTGGTCCTCGTACGTCTGCATCACAGGAAAAGGAAAAAGTGGGGGACGGGGGAGTTTGGTTACTAATGCAACAACAACAACAACAAAAAAGACGGGCAAGATACGTCCCAAACGTGTTTGCTTGCACGTAAAGGTGCTTCGTCTGTTTTCTACGTAGCACTGGTAGTTGTTTTCCATCCTTTCTACTAATGATCTCCTCTCATCCCTTGGCTACCGTCGTCATAAAATGCAGGGTTGGCCTGAAAGCTAATTCCAGAGCTTAGAGGAGGAGAGATGGCAAATGAGTGCAAAAACAGTAAGATGGCAAATGGATTGGAGCTTTAGTAGCAGTTTTCAAGCAACTTGCTCCTCCCCAGGGTTTATACAGGAATCCTAGACTTGAATTTACTATCTTTTACTACCTATTTTTACTACCACTACAATATTTTTACTACCAACACAAAATTGAGCAGCAGTCTCTTTTGGGGGAACGGAGAATTCTAGGGGTGCACCGATTTATCGGCCAATTGATTTATCAGCACAGATTTCCTTAATTTTGGGAGATCAGTGATCGGTTGATACTGACATGTGAAGCCAGTCTTATATCTTATCTACCTCAGCAAAGGTCTGAAAATCAGCCTCTGTCCTCTTCTGCTCTGCTGTGAGAGGTTCGACTGATAGACCGGCCCACCAGGTCATGACTTCACGGTTGCAGTTAACAATTGTCACCCCACTGTTCCCAAAAGCAATTTTTAGTGACATTCCAGACAAAAAAAATGGTATAGAGCAAAATCGGATTCGGCAGGTCAGGGTTTTTAAAGATTGGTAATCGGCGATCGGCCAGAAAACTATAATCGGTGCAGCACTAGTGAATTCACAGCACTGACCCGTTTAACATGATGGCCCAGGTAAGACAAAACTTTATCCCACTTACAATTATTGTAAATATAATCTGTATGATGACATATAGATGTGTATATATATGTATAGGTATACATATAGATAAGGTCCTTGGTTGTGGGAGGTGCTTCTGATTAAGTGACCACCTGGATTGCATATAAAGAGCGCCGTTCCACTCATGAGATCATGGCCGACGCAAGAACCAGGCGCGGACGATCCGGAGATCCAGGCCCAGCCGAGATCCGGACTCGGAGGCGGCACCTGCAGATCGCTTGACGTGTTGTGGGAGCTGTGAGCTGAGACCTGTGGGTGTCAACCGGGTCCATGACTGGGGAAGGATCAGCCTGAGGGAGCGCTGGTTTATCACGTCTTGGGCTGCTGCCCATTGCTCCCCTAAACAATATTTTTTTGAAAATAAATGCCCTTGAAGGGCTAAAAATGTTGCTGGTTGCCGTGTCCTCCCTATTCTATGCGAGAGCATCTGTAGTGGCTGTGCTGGAATCCCCGTGTTCGCCAATAGGCCGAGCGGCGCTGAGCTGCGAGGGCTGTCCGAGGCCGCTTGCAGCTTTAATTCTATTTGCTACCTTTTACTACCTTTTACTACTGCGCGGAAACCCTGCTCCCTGACTATTAACAGTAGGAGTGCACCGATTGCTGTTTTCTCGACGATCACAGATTAAAAACCTTTAAAAAGCCTGACCTTCCTTGGGAGGTGCTGAGGAGGCGCAGGAGTTAGGCACAACCCACAAAAGGAGGCCTTAGTCCTCGACACAGCTGTCGCAGGTTCGATTCCCGTCCTGGCGACCCTTGCCGCATGTCTTCCCCCTTCTCTCATTACCCTCTTTCCCGTCAAAAAAAGCCTGACCTTCCGATTCCAATTTTGGCCAATACCAATTTTTTTTTTTGTCTGAATTGTTGCTAAACATAGCAAGAGTCGGCAACAGTGGGGTGACTATTGATAACTGCAGACGTAAATAACCTGGTGGGTCTGTCAGTCAAACCTCTTTCACAGCGGAGCAACAGAGGACAGTAGATTATTTTTAGATTTTTACTGAGGTAGATGGGATCGGTGGATCAGGTCGGCTTCACATGTGAGGATCCACCAATCATCTCCCAAAGTTGAGGTAATCAGGGCCTATTTTTTGGTGCACCCTTACTTAATAAGGGTATTTTACACTCAGTTTTGTTGTAATATTTAATTGAAAGCGCCACAGATATGGGATGCCTGTAACACTGCAAAACTGACCGCCACTTCTTTGGTGCTGCTCTTTGGGATTTAGCAGCAGTGTAAAAATGTACATTTCATTTTAAATGTAGTTGTTGAAAATAAGACAAAAACAGTCAATGTTCAGTCATTCGTGGCCAACTGTGATTTATATGACACCGTCTCATCCAGTCCAAGACATTTTTACTTAACACTAGAAAATGATCTTATAGAATGTGACAACATTTTAAAACCATTTGTTGATGTTACTAATGCTTTAGAATATATCAACAAAGACTAGTCCATAATTGTGAAGTTAAATTTTCAAAAGTTTACAACTGTTGTAAACTTACAAATCAGTGCATTTGTATCGAGTTGCCCTGGGGCATTTAGAGGATGACTCCAAAGGTTTTCCTCAAACACTCAAATTTGTACCAATTCCTTTTTTGTTGTTTTCAAAACGGTTCCGCCAGATTGAACTGAAAGGGGTTGTGAGCATCAATTTTTTGTCAACACCGTTTTATGGTTAAGTTTCACACGTTTACAGTTGTTGCTCTTAGCTTGAGAGTTTGTCATTTTCTTAGTCTGGTACTTTCTTTACCTCCTGTTTTCTGCCTCTCCTGGTCGTGAGTTTCTCTGTCTTCCCTTTGCATTTCAGTCACCCTCAGGATGAGCTGTGGTCCGGTTTGTTGTTTATCTTTCTTATTTATTTTCAAGTTTCTGTTCTGTCATTTATGTGATCATGTTTCCTCCAGCCTCTTTCACGAAACATGCCCATCGTAAACCCATGCAGCTGTTTTTAAAATGAATGTGTGGATGATGAAAAGAGGTGACGCGCAGCGTCAATGTCAGCACTGCATGTAAAATCTGTCGGGAGTCAGAAACAATCATGGTGGGAGGACTCACAGCAGCCATCTTGTTCTCGGCTAAGCAAGTGCTTCAAATCTGATAATTTCTGAGTTTTATTTCCGGTCACTGATGGCACTCATCAAAATGTTTACTGGTTTTTGCAATTGTTGACTGCATGGTGTGTTTTATAACTTTGTATTTTTGTGTTTCTGTGATGTAAAGCACTGCCTTGTATAGCTGAAATGTGCTATACAAGACACAATGTATAGAAATTCAAAACATGCATCCTTTGTTTGTTGTACTTCACATATTCTGTTTTTTAAACTGAGACACTGTTTAAGCAAATGCTCTTATTTCTTGTTCGGTTTTTAGTATTTAGTGTTTCGCTTCACTGGAATGTTTTTGAACAGAAAAGCTTTTCTTATATTTCAAGGGATATGAGATCAAAACAAAACCAATCTCAACATTCGTTCTCTCATGCAGATAACCGTTTTTAAAAAAGATGATTTAACAGAATTTTCAATTCAATTCAAAACTACTTTATTGATCCCAAAGGGAAATTAAATAAATTAGTTAAAATTTAAGTTATTGCACGGTTAAATGGTAACGTTAGCCAATATTTTTATATTTTACTTATTTAAAAAAGGGCTTCCTTTAGCTATGCTTTGTTCAAAAAGTGATTTAATTTCATTTTTTCATATATGTATATATATATATATGTATATATATGTATATATATATATATATACATATATATGCCTGCCAAAATACTGAGATTTATAATGGTGGCTTACATGGGACAGCAAATCTGTTTCACTTGGCTAAAATAAAAGCCATAAACAGTGAAAAAACTCCACAAAAATAATTGATTCATTCCTGTTTCAAATGCAACTCTAGGTCAGCAACAATGTCCCTCCATCACGGCTTCCAATTATCAGGACTAGGACACGGTCACAGCATCACACATGACAACAAACTAATCAAGTCTAAAGCTGAACAATCTTTTGTTAAACAGTGAACTATTTCATCTCATTTTGCATCTTTTTCTTTTTTTTTTTTCTACCTCCATGGGGTTAACTGTGATGGTGAGGGCCGAGTCGTCCCAGTCCATCTCGTTCTCCTTGCCGCTCTCCTGGTCCCTCATGGAGCGCTGGTGTGCAGCTCGGATGCGGAACACGCCCAGGATTATCATGAACACCAGGAAGCTCACACATACCACAATGACAATGGTGGCAGCGCTGGGAACCACTGCAGAGAAAACAGCCCGAATCAGAAAGCAGCGGAGGGGAAATTGATAGAAGGATTCCGGTTGTACGCAGTAAGGCGCAAGAGCATTTCAAGGACAGCAGCAACCACGGTGTGTCAGAGCTGCACATGAAGGCATTTAGGAGCTCAAGGTGTGTGTGTGTTTTCTTTAAATAGCTTTTCCTGTCTCCCGACAAACTGCTCCACTTTCCCCAACGTGATCCAGATAGGATCTCTGCTCTGGATCGGGAGTATTTGTCAGATACCAGAGGCTAGAATACGAGGCTGAGCCCCAGACATGGCCGGTACAGATGTCGCAGAGGTGAGCTCAAGTGTAATCCTTAAACCAACGCCATAAAAGGAAACTAAAAAGGAAAAAAACAACTCGTGTTTCACAGACGCCCTACTTTGGCTAAATACGCGATAATCCATCTGTAGCAGCGCCCGCCTTTTAACAGACCGGATCATTTCTAGAGCTTTAATTAAACAGATTTGATTTCAACACTTAGCATCAATACCATCTGCCTATTAAAACTGGTAAGACACATGTAGCTACAACACAGTTTTATCAGGTTTTGTACAACATAACACAAAAACAGTGTTAGCATGATTAAAACAAACCAAAAAAAAAAATCCAAATGTTTCCACAGATTTCAGTACCCGAAGCCTGGTGAGCGTTGACCAGGTTGTGACCAGACAGATCGACAGACGCATGATGGACAGGATTGATGAAGTTGGGCTGCACCATGGCGTTGTTGGCGTGCTCTACAGGATTGGACGTGTGGATCACATTAACCTAAAGAGAAGGGAGGCCTCGCCTGTAAACTTCTCCTTTCAAACAGGGCATTTTGAGGTCAGTAATTCATGAAAACGATAGCGATGGAGTGTTCCTACCTCAACCTTGAAGTCGTTGCTGATGTAGCGACCGTTGAGTTCAGAGCAGACCAGCTTGAATTTCCGGTCAAAGAGCGCTTCGGTGTGCCAGTTCTTGTAGCGGATGAGGTGCAGGACCTGCTCATAGTTGGCCATAGTGTTCACACCTGGGAGACACACAGAGAAACTCAAGTAAATAAAAGCATCATTTGGGTGGAAGCTATCTTTCTATATCTATCTATGGTGTTGTGTACCAGTTATGACGAGGCCCAGGTTAGATGAGCTCATCTCCAGGGCGCGCTGCTGCAGCTGAGAGACGTCCACCTCCAGGCTCTCATGCTCGCCGTCCAGCTCATCTCCCACCACAGACACTTCACACGAGTCCAAGTTGTGCATGATCTCCTCTGACACAACTGTCTCTTGAACTGAAAGAAACCCAGCATAAAAGAAAAAAAACGCACAATCAAGACCTGATACTGCTACGCTTTAGTTGGGTTTCTAGGTTTCTTTAGAAAAATAATAGCAACAGTCACCATTATTCTACAAGTAAGAAAAGCTGGTCAGTTGCAATAACTTGTTTTAGTTGCTTAAACAGGCAACGGTAAATGAGCAACTTGAAATACCAAATCACAAACTGACCATATTGAGAGGGAAAAATGAGAATCTTCATCAGCACAAACTGAGTGTCTGTGTTGTGTGTCATTAGATGAAGTACTATAATTAGGTAACTGCTGGGACATTAAGTAGCACTAGTGTGGATTTTGTAGCAGTGGTGAATATCTGCAGCATCAATTGTTCATCTGAGCTGTGATACTAAATGTAAAGAAATGTTTATGATGAAAAATACGTGCGAGACTGTTTTATGATGGATGTCAAACTGAATTTTCTACAGTATTTGAAGCATATTTCACAGTAAAACAAGGTAAAAGCTCATGAGTGCAGATAGTTATAAATGTTTCTATAGTATTTAAGAGTTGCATAAAAGGTTAGAACCTGCCATCTGATATTAATTTGTCTAGTTTCAAAGCTTGAATATGGAGTCTAGCTTTTGTTGCACCAAATTAATGTCTCTGGCGACTACAATTAAATGATTTTTAACATCGACTGTGACCTTGTTTGCTGTCCGGTCATGAGAGTTGGGTCAGATTAAAGCAAGTAAAAGCAACTGATCTCGCTAAGCCCCTCTTGTCCCATATGGCGCGCTGCTCACAACAGCACATTGTACCTCAGTGTATCTGTGTCAGCTCGGGAGGATGTCTATTGTCCCTCCTCGTCTTAACCCATGTGGAAGCCCGACAGATGGCACGGCTGGCCGCTTACCACGCCCAGAAATAAACAACTTAGCTCTGATTCTGTCTCATTGTGTCTGTACAGTTCCCTCATCCTCCAGGCAAAGTTATTGCCAGCTACAGTATCTCTACACTGTTATAAACTTTTCAGCCTTCCAGGTTATTTATTCAAGAAGAAAACATATCAGCAAAGACTGAAAATTAAAGCTCGGATCAAGACATTCACTCCATATAATAAATAAACTTGCAGACAGCTGAAGTTACACCAACACTTTGGTTAAAAACATGTCTGACTGCTTTCTTTTTACTACGACTAAATATTTGACTAATTTTCTAGAGGTCTTGTCTGAAGGTCAAGGCGGCCCTTACCGGTGGGGTCATCATCAGTGCCTTCTGCTGCCTCAGACTCTGCGTCGGCCTCCATTTCCCGGGTGATGGTGCTGACAATGCGAAGCTCGGGGAACAGAGTCACGCCTTCCTGGCTCTCGAATTCAGCGGCGCTGCGGGCGAAGTGGTCGATGCCGCTCAGGCTGATCTTCGGCTCCTCGGGCTGCAGCACCATCACGTAGCCTTCAGCGTCTGGCACCGCCACGCAGGCGTCCTCGTTCAAACACCTGGCGAAGAGTTGACAGATACCCTAAAATCACAGCTGCAAATGAAAAAATCCCTGTTCTCTAATTTAGTGTGCATGCTGTCCACTCACAGGCTTCTGAGATAAATTACCTTTTGCTTCTGTTACTTACTTGACAGTGGTGGAGATGCGAAGGTGCCTAATGCCTGGGGTTGGGAACTGGCGGGAGTTTAAGTAGGAGATGTGCTGCATGACTTTGTCAAAGGCGCCGATGTCGTCACCTTCCACTGTCAGAGAGGACTGGTTGGGGTTGAAATCAACCTAAGTGAAGGAAATGATGTAGGAGTTTGCATAACTGAACCCAAAAGTTTATTTATTTACATAAAACATACCTTCAAGTGTAAAACCTCAGGAAATAGAACCAATACGCCTACGGATTCGCCTTTACAACAATGTGCGGACACGTAGTGGTAAAGGTGACATATGAGACAATTAAAGATGTATTTTATCCTTATCCGTCTGCTTTTCTGCATCATTAAACCCTTCTACTCACTTCCTTCTTTTATAATTCCCACAGAAAGGCGTCTTGTGACAGAAGAACAGCCTTCAGTGTGGAAAGTGTTTGTCATTTATTCATGCTGCAAAATGTGGAAGAGAGCAAGACTTTTGGCAGTCAACAGGAAGGCTGAACAGAGTACAGGAGAGGGCAATGGTTTTGTCATTTTGACCATTCAATCTCTGCCTGATGTGAGACAAACTGGATTATGAGGCTCTATATTCTCTAGAAAATATACGTATAGAGACTGTGGTTATAATGTTAGCCATGCCAAGCAAGTTGAGGCCATTTTTCACATTTTAAAATGTTAACATCACAATTATTTTTGTTTTTGTTCTGAAAACTCTTGTTTAAGTCCTATTTGAAGTGATCGCTCTTTCACACAGTAAGGGTTTACCTCTGCTCTGCTCACAGCAGTTCTGGTATCTTCCTGTGTTATATTCTAACAAATTACACATATACACATCATATATTACAGAAAAAAATAAATAAATCAGTATGGTGGCCAAAAAAAAAAAAAAAAAAAAATCGCTACAAAATAAACAGCTACGATCCGTGTGATATGTCTTTAAAAGCAACTGACCAGCCTGTACGAGCCACTCTGCTCCCTCACCTTCACCGCTGAAGCTACTTCCTCAGGCAGCTGCACGTCCAGGCCTTCTTTGCAGGTGTACAAACAGTCGATCACCTTCTTGTTCTCCAGCTTGCCGGAGCGGATGATCAGGCCTGCAAGGTTTCCTCGGAAAAACTGAGCCATTCGGGCATTCCCGCCTGGTTCGGAAAGTACGGAAAAATGGAACAACGCGAAAATGAGTGAATTACGTAAGAGGGGATTTCAATGTTTCAGAGCTGAATATGGAAGCGTGCCGTCTCAATGAGCAAAGCTGGCATGAATGAAGTTCATGCAAGTTAGTATATGCCCCCATTAAAGGCCCGAGGCCTGGAGGATGAGACAGGCAGATGATGGATGAGCTTTTGTATGCCTTCAGCACATGCAACATTTAAATCAATGAAGTGGAGCTACGAACATACTGTGGATAAAATATTACAACAAAAAGACATTAAGGGGAGGAAAATAAAAAAAAAATACTCTGCTTTTCTCAGCAAATCGTGTCAAACGACAGAATTTCAAGACGGGAAAATGTTGATATTGACAAATATAATCTGTAATACTGAGCTTTAATTACTGCAGTGTTTGCCCCAAACCGTACATCTCAAGGTCAGACGAACCTTCAGCCATGCGCGTATTTTTAGTCTACTGCAGGTTTGTTATCTGATATGCAGAAGTTTCGACAAGGTCACACTTGACGGTATGGACAAAAACACGCAGCCAGATCGGAGTTGTTTTTGTGCTCTTTATGTTTCTATTTCTGCTCTGCTGGAGACGGAGTATTGGCTGAAATAGAGGACGAACCTCCTGACTGCTGCAGATCTAAATCAATTATTAAAAAGACGGTGAAGAAAATTAAAGAAAAGAAAAAAACAACAAAACGGGTAAGACGGCATCACGAAACTCATACACAGCCCATCATGCTGTAGAGAGGGTCGATAAACAAGCAAACAACAATCTTTGCATCTAGAATGTTCCTGTCATTCTAGTTAAAATGGCGTGACGATGCAGTTAAGCTGTTAGCATGGCGGGACGTTCTGGACACATGGACATGTCTGAGGAGGAAGGGAAAGACTTAAGCAACCTGAGGTGGTCTCAGGGCCCGCCTCAGTGTCATTGTCATGTCCCGAGTTTTCTGCAATTGGATGGAAAACGAGAGAGCAGGAAAAGAGAGAGGAAGGAAGGTTGAGGATTTTTGCAGGAGAGACTACAGATGCTACAGAATAAAAAGATCGTGCCACATCAGTTGAGATTCCCAGGAAGAGTAAAAGCAACATTTAGTGACTAAACAAAACGTAAAACAGACTGTAAAGACTAACGAGTACTGCTAGATATTTTTACTATTTTCATCAGCATACAGTGCTTTATGAAAGTATTCACACCTCTTCAACTGAAATTCAATTCAAAATTCAATTTATATCTTAGTATTATGTCATATAAATTTGTCTGTTTCAGTCTTTGTAAACCAGGGTCTTCAATGACTGTCACTGAGAGACACAGAGGTGCATCTCCAGGACAGTGGGTCTCCAGGATTTGTGTTGGAAACCCCTGATATAAGCCGTGAATGCTTATTAAATAACTTGAAGGGAATCAGAATGTCTACCTTGCCAGCAGGCGCCAACTGTGAGCTGAGTCTCGATCTTAGAGGGGTGCAGTGGGTAGTCCTCTGTGACCATGAAGGGCTCGAAGGCCGTCCCATCCACAAACAGAGAAACAGTGGGGAAATCCACGTTGAGCACATAATGATGCCACTCTTTGTCACACACCTATAAACATGGCAGTTAAAAAAGAGAAAAAAAAAAAAAAAAGAGTTGAAAAGTTGTACGAGCACAAACAGAGCTCGGTTTGAGAAGTGGCGGCTGACCTGGTCGAGTTTCCAGTGGAACTCTGCTGGTTTGTAGTTCTCCGCCTCGGACGGATCCTGGCGGAGGAGAAGGATTAGCCTGCAGTTGTGAACGTAGAGGGAGTAGTGGTGTCTGTTCATATCTGCAGGTAGAAAGAAAGAGGAAACGATCAGGTTTAGACCCGACTCTTCATTTAATCTCCTGAAAATGTGACCACATCTTAAATGAATAATAAAAGCACCAAAATTTAACGTGTGTTGACCCATAAGGGCGGGATTCCTGCTTCCGTGACTCAGTGCTAAAGAGAGGTCACGGATGGGGCGCTGACATCACGAGCCTTAGAGCGTCCTGTCCGGGATGCAGCCGCTCTGACGTAATCCTTCTTATATAAGCAGCCAAACCGAAGCTGACGAGCCGCCACATCCGCCTGCTCACTGATCACACCAGAGACTTTACAGAAAATAAGATCAAGGCGGCCTGTGACTGATCATATAGTCTCTAAAATAAAAGGAAGCGCGTGAGCAGAGGTGAGAGTGAGGGCTTGCACGCTTCAGCCGGCGCAACACAAACACTGATTATAAGCATGAGCCAGAGATACGATGGCTATTTTAATCCCGTGAACTAGCGGACCAAATGTGTGCGGCGGTAACGAGATGCCGAGGGAACTCGTCACAAGTTTGACCTCAGATACTCAGCTTTCAGATGCACTGACCTAAAGAGGAACGATCTAGAGTCAGCTAGAGACACACAAAGATAATTACAAAGACGGCCTTCTATCACCTGAAGAACAACACTGACTTTTGTTAATCTGATCAGAGCGATGCCGTTTTTCTGCAGAGTATCAGATTATCATAGACCTCTACCTGTTTTGTCTGAGTTGCAGAGGATGGTCTCCTTTTCGTGGGAGCCGGGCCCGTGCCTCATCCACACAGAGACGGTGAAGGGCTCTTTCAGGTTGGCGTTCACCAAACCATCGGGCACCTTGATGGCCTGGGTGCCGTTGAACTCAAACACCTGGTCGCTATCGTGTCCATTATCGGTGGGCAGTCCCACTGTCCAGTTGGCAGAGCTGCTCGGAGCAGGAAGGAGCTCCACGGTGCCGGAGCTGGCTCCTACGATACGAAGACGACAGCAGCAGATTTTCACTGGATTCTGTTTTGTGTACTTATGCTTTAACTTGAAAACATGTTAAGTTTCATGTTTTTATAAGGGAACAGATGGAAAGGTGGATTAAGTTAATGATAGAGGTGAAAAACAATGCCTAACAAAAATATTCACCCCCCTAAACTCTGTTTACACGTTGTTACATGACTACAATGTATTTTATCTGCTGGCTCAACACAAGATTTTACACAACTGTAAAGAGAAGAGAATGCAAACATGGCTTTCACCGTTTTTGAAATGAAAATCTGGGGGGAAAAAAAAGACATGCATTTGTATTCTACCTTCCTCAATTATCATCTTTCTCTGCAATTCTTCTGCAAGTCTGGTGGGGTTTCCCTGCTAGCTGAATGTGAGTCAGTCTCATCTGATCAGATCTTTGCCCTTTTTCCTACATCAACACTGAGCAAAGGACTGATATTATTGAGCTGGGTCTTTTAGGATAGATTGTGAAATATGTTTTATTCTCATCTTGGTGGAAAAAGAAATGCCCTGCACTTTGGAATTGCTAATTAGGTAACTTTGGAAGGAAACTGGATTTATTTCATTGTAGACTACAGGGGGGTGACATATTCTACTCTCATTTTTGCATAATTATCTTTCCACCTCACAACTATGCGTCTGTAAAATGTAGAAAAGTTCAAGAAAAACAAGTCCAACTTTGAGTGCAAATTATTAACATTTCCAGCGGAGCATTAATTTATTTACCACACAGTTTGTGCAGTGACTTCTCAGAGTACGTGTCACGGTCACAGCCCTTTCCAATGTGGTTGGTTTCCAGTTCAACACTGGCCCGGACGGAGGTGATGGGCACATCGCAGGTCTCCAGGTGCATGCTGGGGAAAAGAGCCAGGCTACCGGTGCCCGGTTCATACTCAGTCCTCTTATTGAAGCCTGAAAACCAAGAGAAAAGGAGATTTGAGAGGTTAAAGGAGTGACAATCTGTGTAGAGTTTTAAAGTCGACTTTCATACCTTGCCAGCTGGGTCTGCAGGTGGGCTTTATGCTGATTTTGACCAACACGTCTTCAGAAGCTCGGTTCTTCCCGCAGTCGTAGGCGGTCACGGTCAACTTGTACATGTGCTCTTTGCCATAGCTCAGCTTCTCAGTGTTCTTGATAAAGCCTGATAAAGACAACAACAAAGGGGAATAAAACTCAAGTTTTGACCATTTTTCTGACGAAACTGACATTTTTCTAAACTATAAAGATGTAACAAATATAAGACCCTCACAAACAGCCCAAAAATATTAAATCGTTGAAGTAAAGGAAGAGAAGGAGATGGATGGACGCTGTTGATGAGGTGCCATTTTGAACTGTCTTTAGTTCCTTCTTATCTGTTGATTCTGTTGTGCTATTTTTCCACAAAGAAATGCAAGAAACAGACGTAATGAGAAAATACAGACCACCCTGGATAATATTTACAGAAGGCTGCCATTGCTTGCGCTGAATTTTAAATGAAACCCATGTGGCGTCAGTTTGTATACAAATCAATAGACACCTTGATCCGTGTCAATACAATCCTTTATCTCAGCCGCGCGCTGATCCGTTTTCCAAGCGGGCAAAGACAAAGGCAAGCTCCTTCAAGGTCCTCACCGTCTTTGTCAATGGTGAAGGGAACATCGGGCGTCACAATTTCGTAGCTGCAGATTTGGCTGAACTGGAAGGAGCAGTCGGCATCCACCGCCTCCACCTTCAGGATGTTGTCGTATTTCTTCCCCTCGATCACGGTGGCTTTGTACATCTTCTCCTTGAACACTGGGGAATACTCGTTGATGTCGTTCACCTGGATGTGGACGGTCGCCCTGAGAGGAGCAGGAACACGGTTGGCATGTTTTATCAGCAGCAAGGATTTTAGTAGAAGCATTTCACTAGGCAAAGGAAATTAAAAGATCTATTTATGTGTTTTCACTCAAATTGAATGCAACAAATTTAATTCTCAGTTTCTGTCTAGATTGTTTCTAAGAGAGGAGTTGTAGTGAAGAGCAGATAAAACTAATTATCTTCTATTGTGGATTAAACTTCATTACCCGGCTTCTACTGCTACTAAAAGACACCCAAGCGTATCGGCTGACTTCACGTCAAGCAGCACCTGATTTATCCTCTGTTTAGTCAGAAAAAACTCACTCTGGAGAAACTCTTTATAGTTATAATTTATTTCAAGCAATTGTGTAATTCTACTAATTATCTCTTATTACTTTCATCCTGTAAAAAGTTACATAAAAATTGTTGCTACAGCTTAATAGAGTTTACGGTAATTTATGAAATGTCCGTCGAAGCCAAAAACCAGCACAAAGCTATGAAGCGGCAGCATAATGAAGCACTACATCTGCAAACAAAAAGGTAAAACATCACATGTAACTAAGCAACAACTATTTTACTATTTCACAGATTAAAAATACGTTGGTATATATTAATACGAGCAGTGGAGAAAGTGTTAGCATGACCGCAGGAGCCAAAATCTACGGTCTTCCTTATCTTTGCTCTTATTGGTCCATCCAATCAATAAGAAAATAAATGAGGCTCCTCGACTGGCTGCTTTGCAAGCAACATCCAGTAGCGTGTAAAGTAGCAATGCGCCTCGGTCTTTCAGCTTTCTGTTAAATGTTTTAGATATACGCTGCAAAAAAATCTGTGCATAAATCGCAGTTACATTTCACAGATCACTTCACAGATAGATGAGTATGCAAATGCTGAACTACAAATAGTTGGGAAGTATGGCTTAAAGCACATCCACGTGTTTCTCTTTTGATCACAAAAGGTTCTGACGTTTATTAAAAAAAAAAAACTTAATCTGTCAGTATTCTGGCATTTAGAGAAACAAACTTATCCGAAGCAGAAAATATTTAGTCTGTTTTAATTACAGTGAGTAAAAATGCCTTTGTGTATATTTACACAGTGTATGTAATAATGCAGTAAATCTGCGAATGTAAGATTTTTTTAAACCAGGTTAAAGTCTGTAAACAGACTGCAATAAATCAAATGGGGGATCCTCTGACGTGGCCAGGCTTGACTCACTTGTGTGATTTCTTCATGTTGGCGCCATCAGGACCCTCTCCACAGTCGTAGGCCTGGATGGTGAAGGTGTGCTCCTTCTGCAGCTCACAGTCGAGCTTCTCCTTGGCCCTGATGACCCCCTCGCCAGTGGACTTGTCCAGGACCACTGCCTCGAAGGGGACGTTCTGCCCGTGGATCCTGAAGCCGCAAATCTCACCTGAATACGTCGGGAGTCAAAAGGGAGTTTGCTCAGAACAGCCGATGAGAGATGCAATATAAAATTTTAGATAAAATGACAAAAAAAAAACAAACAAAAAAAACTGCGTTAATTGAAAAAAAAAATAAAAAATCTACGCAAAAATAAACGGACAGCCAAAGATTTTGGGAACCAAGGGATTGTAGGTAGAGAAGTGCATGGAGTCTGTGGAGGAAACCAAACCACACATCATGTGGGTGAGTAGTCGGGGTGAGGGTGTGGGACAATTGAGATAACTTTGTTTTAATTTCCAAGCCACTTGAAAACCAGTGCATCCAGTCATGCAGGCGGAAACTGATAAAAAACGTGGACAGGCATTTCACAGGAGCACTCAGCATGTTGTAACAAACGAAAGTCGTGAAAGACAGCTTTAAAAAAAGCGAATACAAAGATAAAGGCATATTAAATAAAAAAATAAATAAATAAACATAAAGGTGATAAAACACCAATTCATCAATCAACACCCCCCTCCACCCACCAATAAAATCTGTGAAAGAAAAAATGTAACACTTCCAGTAAGTAGTTTGCACCATTTAAAGAAAGTCTTCCTGTGTAATTCTGCCTGCCTCTCATCCAAAAACAACTGCAAAACAAACCCAGAAATCATACGGAAACTAAACCAGCACAATAACAGGATCCAAAACAAAAAGCACTGGATGAGAACTGGGGTTAGAAATATCAACTTGCTTGACATCCACATCAAATGACTGCAGCCATGCTAATGGTTGGGATTAGTGGCGGAGAATTAAACTCAAAAGAGATCCACTGAGGCGAGGGATGCAAAAAACAGAAGCTTTGCAGCGAAGAGAACGAGAGAGAGTTTGCATCGGTTAACAATCTCAGCAAATTCACAGAAATCTGCAGGAGTTACTCTCAAATACTTGTAAGAGGAAAAGCCCAATGATGAGCCAGTGTGGCACCTTAAGGAAATCTGTGTGTATTTTTTTTTTTTTTTTTTTATTGGAGTCAAATTCAGCTGTAGGATTTAGCTTTGGTTCATTAATGGACATTATAAAAGCTGCCAAGGTTATTTTAATTGAACTTGCTGGACAAAATGGCGTCAAAAAGACAAGAGAACTCCTGTTTTCAAAGGTGGGTTTTAGTTCTCAAGGTGACAGCTGATACACTGTTAGGGTCTGCAAACTGCAATGGATGTCTCATGCACAGATATTTCTAAGAGCAGTCAGTCCCCACATCACACATTTCATCCAGCTGTTTCAGCTCTTTAAAAAAAAAAAAAAAATAGTCAAGGTGAGGGGGGAGAAGGGGGAAAGAACCAGCGAAAAACAAACGAGAAGGTCAATTACAGAGCATGATAGGAGTTTCTGTGTAAAAAGTGTGGATGCTGCTTTTTATGTTAGTGGGTTAATCGTAAAAAAAAAAATAAATAAATAAAAAATAAGCACAAGGCAGAAGAAAAAAAGCCCACGATCACCTTCTTCGGTGAGGGTCACCTCAAAACTCTCTACATGGAGGGGAGAGGAGATAAACCCAGATAGGAAGAAAGTTAGAAGACACGTTGAGGAAAAGAAGAGACATTCTTGAGCTGTACACTAACACAACCAACATCAGAAAAGCTCACGATAAGCAGAAGGCTCTCTCCAAATTAAAAAAAAAAAAGTGAATTTTAAAAGCACATAAGTTTTTGTTTTTTTGTTTTTTTCCTGGAAATGACAATAAGGTTCCAGGTAAGAATCCCACTTTCCAGGGACTGTATGATCACGATAAATGACTCAGCCTTTGGGTGAGTCATTTATCTTGTTTACAGATGAGTTTCGCCAGATTATGAGCAACATTTCATCCAAACTTTCTGGAGGCTCCGTAAATTCACTTCAGGGATTTTTTTTAGTCCTTCGTTTCTTTCAGAAGCAGGGGTCAGGGAAGCCATATTTTATCCAGTTTCCTCAAACTTAAAATGTATTCGCGAATGCTAAATAAATACATCAATAAGGCGAAGGACAGTTCATTTGGAAACCCATTCGCAAATTCTTCCTTACCTAATTCTCGGGAATTGAATTGGCAGATCTAGAGAGTAATTATTTGTGATTTGTGTTTCTATTTTGGGTTAATAGCACAGTCATCCATTAGCCTTGTGTTTGCTACCTTACTTCCCACACTTGATTATGATGCACAAACTTAAATGTTTTTATTGGGTTTTATACGACAAAGTTGAACAAAATTGCCAAGTTGAAAAAAAAAAAAGAAAGAAAAAAAAGCAATTCCTGGGTTTCTTGATTTAAATTCTGATCTCATCTGACCTGAGAACCTTCTCCCACATGTTTGCTACGTTCCCTGTGTAGCTGTAAATTGGACTTCTTGTGTCTTTTTTCCAACAATGGCTTCCTTCTTGTCAGGCTGATTTGAAACTCTGCAGCTTCTGCGACATTACTAAGGACCTTTTTTTTTTTTTTTTTGGATAATTTTAATATCCATGTCTTGCAACTGTTCCAATACTGGATGTATTGAACAGCAAGCTTGTCTTGGACGAATTGTTTTGAAACCTTACCCTGCTTTAAACCCTTTCACAAATCCCCCTTACCTTGTCTGCTGGGCTTCTACTTGTGTTTTCAGAAATATTGTTCATACAAGAACACCTGTGATTTTATTTCAAAATTTATAATTTAGCCAAAATAGACATTTATTTTTAACTAGGCATGCTACTAAGGAAAGATGAGCTTTTCCTAAAAGTTAGAACTGATGTATAGAAGAGAACCGTGCTGCTCTGTGCTATGCAACGCCTACTGATGTTATATTTTATAATAGTAGAGAAAACTTAAAGCACAGGTGAAACAATATTCTAGTAAACTCCAAACAATGAAAGTTCCAAGTTATAAACTGAATGATACCACAGTTGACTGGAAAATATATTTATTCTGCCATGTTGTTTGTTCTGCTTAGTTTTTTTTTATGTAACTTTTAGACACGGTTTTATTGAAGTAAATCACGAGGAAGAAAAATAGCGCCAGGTCTGCTGTTGCTAAATGTGGATCCTGAACAAAGAAAACTTTTCAGATTTGTATCTGTGAAAAAATGTAAAAACCTTTACTTTCTGCTACACAATTATGCACTTTTTTTTTTGCATCCTTCTATCACATTAAACCCCAGTAAATTAAATTTAAGTATGTGCTTATAAGCTAACAAAACATGGAAAAGCTCAAGGGCTACGAATACTTTTAAAAGGCACTGTAGCACATGCTAACTTAAACCGCAACTCTCCTACTGCAAACATGAATTTATTCACTCTGATCTGACTAAAAGGCGTGTATTTGATTGGGCCTCCGAGCGGCCTGTGGGTCGGCTTAACGGGGAACCCTCTTAGTTGGCACAGATGGAGGGAATCTGGCGTGATGGAGCAGATCACCCCTGCTGCCACGTGAAGCTCGCTCTGCCTCCAAAGAGACAGAGAGAGAGAGAGACAGTTCACAGGGACACACAGTCCGTTCATAAACGCCGCTCATCAAAACGGGGAGCCCCCGTTGAAAGAAGTGGGTGCACCAAGCTGTGTATTCAGCACTAATTTGCTGTGAAGGGAGACAATAATCATCATGCAGAGAATGAAGCGTTTTATTCTGTTTTTGCAGGATCATCGTTAAAAACAGCGACAGCGCGGGGGTCCGTCACCTTCCTCTTCGCTTATGTCGTCTGTATTGGTTGAAAATGTGGAAGCTGAAACCTCACGGGAATCCAAGACGAGTAATCTTGGATTAAAATGATCACACGAGGAGCCATAGAGCAGATAAAAGGAAGTGCAACTCATCTGGTGCTTTAAGGCCCGACCAAACGTCAATGCTGATGTGATTAAAGACACCGGGAGCAAATGTTTTTCTCGTAACATTAAACTCATAAATTGTGGCTCCCCTCCGGGAAGAATGAAAAAAAACCCAAAAAAAACTTAAAAAACAATTTTGATCTGATAAATCAAAAGGGACAATCTTGCGGTATGGCAGCCAGATGTCCATCAGTATGAAAGGCAAGTCATAAAAATCTTATGGTTGAGTCACATGTGTGTACCACCGCAGAGAACGAAACCATAATTAAAGCAACAAGGTAAGATTTAACGGTTCCTGGCCTCCTCATGCTGAGTCAGCCGCTGTTTTAAATGTTAAAAAAAATAAATAAATAAATCAGTTTATCTCAGACTCATTCATCACGGGAAGAATTAAAACACGCAGCAGGGTGGAAGACCTTCATACATTAACCATGATGCATTTGTGATGTCAAAGCCTGGCGCTCAGAATAGATCTGAGGCTCTACTTCCGTGTTAAGAGCAGCTGTCTTTCTATCTTATTTGGGAAGAATAATGAATTTGACAAATGAATAATTCATCGTCGGCCTTTAATAATATATATCAACTATCTACATCTGTGAGTCACACAGTTGTTTTGCATAATATTGCTTTCTCTTTCATTTTACGACCTGAAGGTGATCTCAACAGCAGGGTTGGTCATGAACTGGCGAAGGAGCGGCAGCAGCGTTAAGCTTTCTCTCTCACCTGCGTAGCGTAAAGGAGCGTCTTTGTCCAGCGCAATTAGAGGGGGGTCCAGAATAACTTTGTCATCGTTCTCCGTCACAATCCCATGGTACGTCGTCTCGATCCATGGCTTGTGCTTATTGACTGTGAGGAAGCAGAGAGAAAAAACGTCAGCCGACAAACGGCAATGAGAGATAATAAGCTGATCCTGGCTTTGCCTTGGTAGAAGTGGACATATTCGGATTTCTTTTTGTGGTGACTTTTTTTTTTTTTTTTTTTTAACAAGTTTCTTCCTATGCTGGAATGACTTTTATCTCCTCCATCCCCCCATGTGGCGTGGATGCATTTTTAATGAGGTTAGGGATGCTTTTAATGTTATTTTTAGAAGTGGAGAGACAACCTGCAGCAGAAACCAGGGAGCCGATGAGGAGCGGGCGCGAGCATCGCGGCAGAAGAATTAAATCACTTTCTGTCTTACATCTACCCTCTTCCACATTACCTTTCAACCTCCAGAAAGGAGACCAGATTATTTCAAGATAATAGTAACTAAGAGGTTTCCGTTTTTTTCCCCCACATATGTAACATTCAAAAGACAGATTCACTATTTTCGTTTAGTTAGCTGTAACAGACCAAACAAGTAGATAAGACAAGGTCAGGTTTGGGGTCCTGTCCACTTGTCTGCATGGGCAGCCTCCCAGCTACAGACAGGACTCAGCAGGAAAAGCTGCAGTGAGTGACATATTTGGGCCGGATTAGAAAACGGGAGGAACGCGGCTCTCTTACAGTCAATATGCCCTGCCTCCACCACGAGAGGGAACAATGGCGTTAAAGTGCTACTGATCTCCAGACGTGACGCTAACACTTGGTGACAACAGACTGAGGAGAAGAGATATAACGACTGAGCTAATCCAGGCTGCGCCGCATTAGGAGAACATGCATTTGTGACATTGTTGTTGAATAATGTATATACTGTGTGTCTTTTGAAGACTGTTTTTTATATTTATATTTCTAGAGGTCTCAGGCCTTCTTACCACATTTTCTAATAAAAAAAAAATAATAAGTAAAAGTTGACAAGAAATTGTGTACAAGGAAACAGTAGCTAGGCTATAAACTATTGGATGGACAGACGGACGGATGGATGCATAAACAAACCAATGGATGGATGGATAAACTAATAAATGGATGTATTAATCATTTTTGAATGTCTGTAAATACAAACATTTTTCCACACTTTATTCGTTGTGATGCAGAAGACATTGCAGAATTTGAGAAACAAAATGTAATCCACAGGAAAATGTGAAAACTTGTAGTATTTCTGAGGCTGACCAAATCAGGAGAAAAATGTAGGTGCTTTAACGTTTTAATTTAACCTTCACAGGGGAAAAAAACAGGCCTCGTTGGCTGCTGCAGCTCTCTGATGCGAGTTTCTCAGGCATGTAAGACAGACGGAGTACAGCATGTGGCTGTAACACTGAACACAAAGAATAAAGATTTCCAATGTAACACACTTAGTTTCCAAAGTGGATGAAAAACTATTCCTGCGAAATTTTTCTGGACCCAATTCACTGATCACATGATCAACGAGGCATATCAAAACAGGAGCTGGTATCATGTCAGTGTTCCACTTTGCAGAGATTGTTAGCAGTATATATGCAGACTTTTCAGACTTGTGTTTGCAAACTTTGTAGCCCTATGACACAAATCACATGAATAAACAAATAAATAATAAAAGTTTTAAAGATTTTAGCAATGCTCTTGGGCCCATAATAATTTCTAAGCTTTTATCTTTTTGATTTAACCAAACAAAAATTTCCTTACCTACAAATGAAAGCTAGAAAGAAAATATTTTTCTTTTTCATACATCTCACCCAAAACTTCTATCCGGAATGACACCTCCTTCGCTCTTTAGTATAAAACTTTTTAATGACAGTTCAGACACATAAAAAAAAAAATAAAAATGTTGTCCTTATTGATTTTTAAGCCACAAATGAATGCCTATCCAATTAATGCAACATACAACGTCCCATACAAATGATTCAGTCTGACTCAACCATCCATGCATGCACCAAATAGACAGCAACAATAACCTGCCGCTGCAGCCTACACAATCAATGGCAGGAAATGATCGACCGCAGCACAATGTTGCCAAATGTTACGTGGGATGCTGCACCGTGACATAATGAAGTTAAAAATGTCTCCAGAAGTTAATTGTTTTTGATGAAGTGACAGAATGAAATGTGTTTTCAAGGTCCCATTGCAAAGCACCCGTTTCAAATTATTCTCTTTTTTTTTTTAATTCACAACTTTTAGGAAAATTACAATTAAACTAGAGAGCTTTAATAAATGAGTGGCACATCAATCATCATAATGGTTTCTCACCCCAAACCCCATTATAGATTTTTTTAGTTTGTTTTTCTAAGAATCAAAGCAACCTACTGAAAGCCTCGTTTCAAAAACAGGGTTCTGTCTGTAGAAACAAAAAAAAAAAAAAAAAAATACAACAAGCTGTAAAGATTTGTTCCAAAACATTTAAACATTAATAATTATACCTTTTGAGTTTTATCAGACATTTATTAGCAGAAACAAAGCAGCAGGTCAAATAACCAGCTTACTGAGGCTGTCAGACTAAACAAAATTAACTCAAGCCTTTTGCTTTTGGGAGTGTGAAACATTAAACTTATATACGTATGAGTTAACAGACATAAAAAAAAAAAAGGACTGGATTTGTTATCCCCACTCTGCTAGCACAAAAGCTGAGTTTGGCGTTTTCTCTTCTTTTTTAGCATTAAACTCACTAAAACAAATACTCTGCATGATCGAAAAGCTTTTTAAGTTTCATACTTAAAATGCTTGAAACTTAAAATGCTAGAGTCTAAAATCAACAATTCCAAGGATGAAAATGTTTAAAGACAAGATTAAATATTCTTCCGCAATGCTTGGATCGGCTGCTGTTGTTTCATCACATAATGTCGAGTAATCGTCACTGATGGCACAATCAGTAAAAAGTAATTACAACCTACTTGAATAGATCTGCAAACATCTACAATTGACAGTTAAATAGTATTATGAAGGCCTCAGTGAAGGAAAGTGTTTTTTAAAGCTACCGCGAACCCCAAGTATCTTTATTACAAAATGTTTTTATACATCATTAAATTAAAACTCCTGCAACAAAGAATAGTGACTAAAATGGACAAACTGTGCAAAAGAAAGACTTCCGAAAGATTCTACCAGTCAAACCAAAATTAAATCCCGTCCTCCAAAAGCGGCGCTCGATATGAAAACCTCGATGTGCTTACGAGTGATTTGGAAATGACCGAGCCCAATACATGGCTTTGCTGAGTGACTCGTGACCTGAAGTGAAGTGGATCTCTTTAGGCGGGCCGCCAGGACAGACTGCCGCAATAATCAGCTTTTGCTTCCACAGAGTCACAGTTACGCTGAGCTGGGTCACATGTGGGCCTGTTGCCCGACCAAGAGCCGCTCGTGTCATGGCCGTCATCGCCAAGGGTCGGTGAACCAGGGCTGCTTGTAAAGAGTGTTACTGGGTATTTTAGTAAAGTATTTCAATCTGATCCAGATGGGAAAAAAAAGAAGATAAGCAGGACTTGCAGTATGACGGATGGATGGACAGACAGACATGGTTTGAAGAGAGGCTCCTAAGTAAGAGAAACTCAAAGACCATCAAGTTTGCTCTGCAAGACAAGCAAAAAGCCCGACACACGTGACTTGCTCCCAACAATGGCGACCCAGATTGGCAGCCCAGATCCACTGAAACAAGAGTCGGTGCAGATACATTCACAGATGGCAAACTGTGGAAGAATGCAAGCAAGTGTCAGCGTGAAAACAAAAGAGGCAAACCCACACAAGCAATGGCAAATTCAAAAGCTCCGCTACAAAGCCGCTGTGCATTGCTGGTGAAATTCAAGTCTGTCTGATTCTTACGCACGCAGCAAGAATTGCATAACATTTCTTTTAAAGCATGAAAGTCATTGTTGTGAAATTACCAACAAAGCCCCTTTGACAAGACGGCTTCATTCCCTTCCCTGCAAGCCTCCAATAGGGAGACATGACGTTTGTTTGTGTTATTACTGTTCACACATAAAAACAAAGATGCAACACATTAATCTGGTTCATTTAAATCCTATTTTATGTTATTGTGTGCAAGAAAAAGGCGAGGGAATAGTTGTACAAGGAGGGAAATCATTAGGAGTCATGAAGGAGTGAGATTAGAGGAAGTGGTTTTGGAGCAATGCATTCTGGGAGGGAATTAAATTTCAATTAGATTATTTCCATGCTAAGAAACTAAGCTTAAAAACTCAATGCAACGCAATCATACCGTCATCAGCAAAATCTGAAAATTTAGACAACTGATAATTGATGGAAATCCTAGAATGTGTTAAGTTCTTCAAAAATGCACCAAACTAAAAACTTTCTGTTTAAAGAACTATACTTTAATTTAATGACACCCAATGATTGATGGAGACCGAACGGACAAGCGGTAATAAATGAACGAACAGACAGACGGATTAAGGGACAGATTAAGATTCATAAATAGCAATAATATTATTCCCTAATTTTCTGCTTGCTTTAAAACTACTACCACTTTCAAAGAACCTACAACACATTATTTATTTTATGATGAATGCTTATTATATTTAAATATTGTATCGAAACAAAGTTTACAGAAATTGGTTTACATGTGTTTTAGTGCTATAAAAGAAATTTGGAATCCGTGGAGAAAACCAAAAATCGGTATTAGCCGATACGAGATGATCGGTCCATCCCCAGTAAAAACAAATCTGTTGCGCTCTACTTCTTTTACTTAATGTGTGCTAAAATCAACATTTATTTCAGATTTCTATTATGAGGTCATGCCATCAATTTTCAGTTCAGGAACAATTAAAAGGGTAAATGTTGAAAAAATAAAGAAGAGACAGCCAACAAATAAAAGGACTATTTAATAAGTGGGTTGGTATTTATTTTTTCCTCAGTTCAATCTTCAACTGACTTTTGGTGCCAAACATGGTGACGATGCTGCTTTCAGGGAATATATTAAAGTAAAATATGAGGAAAACGCGTTAGCCTGAGAGTCTGTTGTAGTTATAGTTACCACAAAACACTTTCTGGATATAAACAAAGTGAACCAATGCCTGTAAGGCAGTTCTGTTGAACAAACGTTAAAGGTGAGTAACTTTCAGAAAAAGCCTCATTCCCCTTAATAGCAGATAAGTAAAGATTAGGGACCTACTGAAATATAAGAGGCAAAGTATTACTCTGCAACAGAAAAGATTAAGCTTGCACTCTGTGGGTCAGAGAGGAGAAACATCGCTGATATCCACACATCCAGGTGAGGTGAATTTACCAAAATATTGACCCAGTACACCAGACACTAGTAGACTGGGTACATCAGTACACCGTACATACTAGAAAAGTATAAAAACTTGAGGAGAATTAAAATTCACATCTCAAGCTGTGACTCTATGAGCACAGATGGCGGGCTGCTCAGCATCCTCCGAGCCCAGCAACAGAGTCCTATGCAATCCTGTTACAGCAAACAAAGCCAATAACATTTAATCCTATGAAGGAATGCCACTTCATTCACTCCGAAGGTCAAACAAGGACCGGCAAACAAAACAGTAGAGCCCCCTGCCAAGGTTTTATTGTGCGCATGTGGGGAGATGCAGTTTCATAATAAAACAAGCTTATGAAAGCACAGGAAAATAATAAATATTACATTTTGGAAGCTAAAAATGTGTTGGAGAGAGGAAGTTTGGATAAACAGCAGGATAAAGTGGCTGCTTATGACCAGCAGGGCCAAAAAAAAAAATCTTTTGACCCGCTCTGCACATCTGGACAGGGTCCTTTTCATGACAGAGCAAGTTTTTAGGAGATTCCTGCTGCACAACACGTAACTTGAGAAATACAAACAGTTTCTTTGAATATAATTATGATTATTGATGCTCTAATCAATCAGCCACTGGTCAAAATCTGCCAAGTTTCCCATAATTGGCTCTGAGCAACGATTGGCAGCTCACTTAGAACAACACTAGAATATTTATGTTCAATAAATAAATCAAAACTGAAAAGTTGGACTTTTTTCTACCTGCTCTTCTTTTTGAGCTTAATGAGAAAAAAATAGTAGAAGGTTGAGAACATAAGTGCTAAAGTTTGACATTAGTTTCGGTGGTAGTTCTAAGATGTGTGTATTAATGCGTATCAAGGTATATTTGGTCTTTGAACTACAAAAGTTAGCTGCTCTAAGAGTTTTAGGAGGGGGTCTCATATGCAGATCCTAGACCTCTCCACTGTAATCCCTTTATTTCAGAAATGATCATTTCTATAAGCAAACCTTGAGTGCAATTTGTTCAACTAGCGTCAATGTTTATTGGATTTAATTACAGATTACTGAAACTTTTCTTTAAAAGGTCTAATGAGAAAAATATCCTGAGCTGGCTAATCACAGTACGATTAATTACTTCCAAGTCCAACCATACATAAGTAAATCTGCATATATTATGCAACAATGCTAGATTTTGATTCTTGATCTATGTGAATGTTAAAAAGGGGCTATATGAGGATTCAATGACTAACTGACTGAATTAATGCAAATTGCACACAAATTAGTTTGTAAGTACTGAAGTCTTACTATTGTAGCTCTAATTATTTCTCAGAATAAATGACAAAACATTTCAGCTGCGAAATACGACTAAATGAGGCCAAAGTAATAAAAATGCATTTATGATGGTTGTTGCAATCACAACGCTGCAAATCTTGGTGTTTTACTTTTGTCTGACAGAACATTTATCTAAATCTTCAGCACATCTCCATTTCAATAATGTTTACTTTTCCTGACACAAAATGATACGTTTTCCTGAAAGCTTCAAAATCATTCTGCAGTCTTGACATCTAAATAAGAAACATTTAAAAAAGAAAATACTTGGCAACAGTTAGATTTTATAACTCTAGTAAAAGGCTGTTTTTCTATGTTGCTGTGGGACTAAAGCTCTGTTTAAAACTCAATGACGCTTTCTTTAATACTATTTAAAAAAAAAAAAAAAAAGTACAACTGCTAGGTTTGGGCAAACCCAGTGAATGAAGTAACGTAACAAACATTCACATGGACACAAAGACTGAACCCCGACCTATACAATTTGACCTATAAACCGTGTGAAACACTTCCTGGGAGAACGGGACAGACACAATAGCTCTTGGTAATCCTGAGATTCAATAGTCCGCCGCCACATCGCTGTTACAGACAGCGCGTCTCTGTGACATGGAGAAAGAAAGAAAAAATCATTATACAGCAACTGCAGCTCTGATAACATGTGGCAGAAAATCTAAGACTGTTTCCCTAAGAGACAATTAACCGTGGCTTTATCTGGAGCATTTGCCAAAGGTTTTTCACAGATCCATTAGCCGCACGAGCCCCGAATACCCGTCCTGATTAAGGAAATACATCATATACGTCTGGCCACAGGCTGCTGTTTGCTCAGGAGGAATAACAAAGCTGTCCACATTGTAGCAGCGGCCTGTGATTATCAGATCAGGGTTTATAATACAAGCAAACCTCAAAGGGCTTGTTGTGTAATAATGATGGCGCAGTCACGTGTTGCGGCCGCGCTGCGGTGTGGAGCTCCGCTTCATAAATCAAGCACCAGTGTTACGGCAGCAGCGGGAAAATTATCTTCTCTGATCGCATCACAAGTAAAGCGAGAACGCAAAACATATTAGGATTGCGGCAATGATTTGGTGTGTGGAGGATGGACTAAATATCTGTTTGTGCTGGTCATAACAGATTTAGTTCTATCTTAAACTATAACTAAAAAGAGGACACTGATAGAAGAGCGTATCAGCAAAGTCTGACATGTACGTGAAGAGCATCGTTGCAAGATGATGCTGTCACCACCACGTTTCACCAGCAGGGCAGGATGATGATTTAGTCTCAATTAAAAGCACAGAATAAAAAAGGGAAGGGAAAAAGTACCAACGCTGAAAGGAGTGTGAATAATTTTGCAATGCTTTGTATAGTAGGGACGGGCGTTTATCGTATCGTTCATCATTTATTGTGATAAATTTGTTGTCATGATAAAAATGTTGATTTATTGTTAAAATAAATTCCAATTGTCCATATTGTCAAAGGTGTTAGTTTTATTATTTTCTCCAATGGTTATCCAATGAAAGCATCAATAAATATCAATAAATTTGAAAATGTGTGTGCAGTTTATGATTGGTGTGCTAAAGAAGCATATTACAACTGGGTACATTTCTCAAGAGGAGAATTTGTGTCCCCACGGTTACCTAAAAAAGAAACAATAACTAGCCTACTGAATAGCTTGCATCAGTTTCAGTGCTTTTTTTTAAGTAAATGTTTGATCACCTGCATTGCTAATAAACACGAAGATTTATAAATTCTTGACTGAAGGCAGCACGCTCTCTGGAGTAGACCGACAGTCTCTTCGTTTGAGTCTAAATAAAGCCCGTCTGTTGCCTGGTTGTTCATACTTGTCTTATTAGCTGGAGCAGCACACTCAAGAGGGAGGGTTTATCTGCGCTCAGACAGAAACGCCAGACTTTGAAGTGCTTCCCGAGAGAGTCTGGCACATTTTTGCTGCAAAATAAAAAGTAAAAAAATATTCTAAATATTCAAGAACACTGATAACCAGGAGAAAGGCTTTAGCAAACAACTGTACTTTCAACAAGAAACATTAAAAAAACCCAGCGCATTGCCTTTTGGCAGTGTCAAATACAGCTCTAAGCCTTTTTTAAGTCAGCAAAAACGCAGCCAAATAGGTGAAGGTGTGCAGTGCATGCAAATCCGAGTTACTGAAAAACTTCAATTATGCCGAGAAGTGGACCAGGAATAATCAATGAACAATCTGCTCTCGGTCTCAAACGGCGAGCACACTTCTCTGTTTGTCTTGCCTTGCAGGTTCCTGAGTTCGTCGTCGCGAGGCGCCTCCATCACAGACCTGGGACTGTTCTCAGAGGCCCAAGAAGCCATAAAGGAAGGCCTGGGGCCTCAGGGGCCCACACTCCCAAAACATACAACTCAGACAGAAAAGCTCCTCAGTTCCCCTGCCAGGCAACGGCATTTGTTTGTCCTCTGTGCAGTCACAGCCGCCCAACGGCGCGAGCACGCCCTGGATGACCGCAGAGCTCTTCTGAAGAGGGGGGGGCTGATGGGTGGTTGGGGGTTTGGAGACGGTGCAACCTTAAACGTAACTCAACCAGCTCTCTGTGTGAGCTGCACCACAGCAGCAGTGAGGAAGAGTGAGACGATGAAGCTCTAAACAGTAGCGGCCCTGCAGCAGGCGACGTGATCTCTGGTTACCCGTTTCCCATGGAACCTGAATGTGGATGTGATACGCCCCAGTGTGAGTGGCTCTGCTGTGGCTCTTCTCTTTCCCCTGGAAACAACGGGACTCCAGGGAGAAAGGTAATCATACAGAGAAGATGTACAATCGGGAATTTGGTTACTATTCACTCACAGCAAAATAACTTAAAGCAGGATTCCTACATAAAATGAAAATTTTAAAATGACACACGACTTCTTAAAGGTCTTCTCAAAGGGATGACTCAAGGAAAGAGGGAAGGAAGGAAGGACACAACATATGACTCAAGGAAGGAAGGACCAAAGGGATGAATAAAGCAGCAGAGGATGGTAAGAACAGAAGAAGGAAGAAAGGAAGGAAAACAGGAAAGAAAGAAGGAAGATTTACACAATGGAATCATGAATAAAGTGTGGAAATATAATTGTTCTTCCACTCGCATTTTATTTTTCCATACTTACCCAGACCTGAAAAATACTGAAATCAAATTCCAGACTTGTACTGGAAAATTTACATGTACATATCGTTATTTATTCATGAGTTAGAAATTCAACTTTAAGTGCAGGAATTTACCAAAAAAGCTATGTTTCTGCTTTAAAATATTTTTATGTCATTGAAATTAAAAATCGTTAACCCCAGCCTCCACATTGATGTTTTCCCACAAGCATAACCAGGCAAATAAACTAAACGCATTCTTGCTTTTTCTGACATCTTCCTAGTCTTCCGGCCAACTTAATATTCACAACTAAATGACCCTTTCTCAACAGTTCACCGCCCCCATTCACCTCGTAAAGGCACCAACCAGCGAAAAGTCACCGCTGGACCCAAATAGAGTCCAGCGGTCTCAGACCCTCACAGGCAAATTAGCAAATCAAAATGCCTCAGCATCTTAGCACTTGGGGGATTATCTAAAACACACATTCTTGAGGGGCTTGAGTTGTCATCACACACACAGTGACCACACTGTTACATGTTGCTCAGTCAAGAGTCCAGCCCTGGAAGCCTTTCACTGAGAGAAAACGCTGTTTGCTGGTAAATAAACTGCTATTCAGAGCAAATTTAAAAAAAAAAGGGAAAAAATGATTGTTTCTACCAGCTTTCAACCAAATTAATGTGACATGTTCATGCCCTACTTTTCAAGCACAATTTGGGATAAAATTCAGAACAAACATACATCTAAATTTAACAGTCTTGTTGAAACAACCAATCAAAGATCCTGTAATTTCATTTGAATATAGCTACAACCTACCAGGCAGTCAGCCTATCAGCTATCCTCAGCACCATTTCATCATTCTCTTAAATACAATTATTTTTGCTACCCGCTTCATCAAAGTAACGCGGAAAAAAGTCCTGAGTTTGAACCTGTTATTCGGCTTTGTGTGCGGTTTTCTTCCTGAACTCCATTCGACTTCGCCCCCACCCCAACCTCCTGAGATGGTTGAGTTTTGCAAAGAGTGTTTTTGCTAGAAATGCAACGTAGACACGGGCCGTTATTAAAATAAAATAAAATGATTTCACTGCATTGATGTATTTAATAAGATCTAAGTACAAAAAAAGGTTTGATTATTCCCACTGCTGACAAAATATTTCTAATTTCCTCAGTAAGTTAAGATTTGTGTCGATGATATCTTTCTTAAAAACTACAATTTCCCTCATTAGGTTTACATTAATGTTAGCAGACCTGTTCTTCAGGGAGATACCCTAACCCATTGGTTCCCAAACTTTTTCTCCTTGGCCCCCCCAGTGGTCTCCAAACTCTTTCTGACCCCCCGCCCCCTATTGATTACAATAGGGAGAGTTAGACTCTGGTTGAACGATGTGTGTGACCGGGGGGTGTAGAGAGACTCACTGTCTGAGACACCCTGTTATACTTTGTTTTGGGGTTGGGGGCAGGGGGGGTAGAGATCCTTAGAGACTCCCTGTTATACTCTTCATTCAACCCCCCCACAACGATGAAACACAGCGTTCATCGTTGTTGTTTTTTTTCATTCATCCATATCGCTTCCCGCGCCCCCCCTGCAATGACACGGCGCCCCCCCAGGGGGTGCGCCCCACAGTTTGGGAACCTCTGCCCTAAGCCTTTAACCATTATCCTCTTGACATTTAACATTGTCATTTTAGAGGAAAAACAAGTATGTAAACTGATGCAGAATAAGAGCACGCAACATTGTCATTGGAGTGGCATGAGAGGGGTGAACAATGCGGCCATTGTCGCCGTGTGTATTCATGCAGTTTCTAATCGCCACAACACGGAACGATGACTTACAGATCAGCAATAGCTTCGAGGCTTAAACGGGGCTTAAGTGATGGCTTTCTGCAACACATAAGGAACCTGAGCTCCCTTCAGTTCTGAAGGTGTTGTCCAGGTCTGTGGAGTTTTTTTTACATACATGTATCATTTGTTCCTGGGATTTTCCAGCTGATTTATTATCAGTGTATAAAAAAGATGGGTAAAAGTTAAACAAGGTTTCCCCAGAAAACTTTCTAAGCCTGGTGGTTAGGGGCTCGGCAGTCATTCATCCAGCAGCCCGTCGCTGGATATGAGTTAGAAAAATGTTTAAAGTTGACAGGAAATTTGAAAATATCACCCTGTGTTATTGGAAGATTAATATCTGAACGCCAACCATAAAGTCTTAAAAAATGCAAACATTTAAAATACATTTTAATAAATAGGCAATGCTAAGCCTTGTGGGGACACAAGTAAAGCCTGGTGTTCCGCCAGGCTTATAATACATTGGGGGAAACCCTGGTTTAATATATACATATATGAAATATTAAGGTTCAGCTTTATTGTGATCTACAGACATCCATAGAAAACCGATCCAGTTTTCTATGGCCGACGGTTATTTATGGTTTTCTTTAGAGTACGATCTTTTGAAAATAAAAAAAACTATATTGTTTGCATTTTCAAAACCTTTATTTAATTTTTTAATTTAAATAAAACAAAGTTTCTGAAAGTACATGAAAACCAAAAATTGTAGGGTGTGCTGAAGCACTTAATAATTTGAAAAATAAGATATTTTTTTCAATCTTCAACATGCCAAATGTCAAAATAACCAAAGAAAGTCAAGGGAGCATTGGCTGATTTTTGATAAAAGCAGTGAAGTATACTTAGTTTTGTTAATGAATTCGATAAAGATCAAATAAACCCCACAGTGTTGAGGCTTGGAAAGAAAACTAAAGCATCTGACTTGAGTTTTTAATAAGCTTCAGCCATGTGAGGAGAACCCATATGTTAACGCCTCACAAAGCAGGGCATCCAATTTGTTTGACTGGAATTAACTTAATTCAGTGATGAATGAGCCACGAAACTTCCCAGCAGCCAGTGTTCCCTTTGTCCGATTGTTTGCACAGAAGAAGCCCGGGCATTGCAGTAGACTTAACGTTTGAGTCGAGAGCACGGTGGACAAACCCAGCAGCTGCTCGTGGGTACAGAAAAAGAAATAAATGACATGGGTGACATCTGGAAAACAAGCAAGAAGCACTTTACTGACCAGAAGTGTCTCCGCCGTAGCAGGGAACGGTACTTTGAACACTTTGCCCGGCACGGCACGAGACAAATTCATTTGCACTCTGACATTTTCTTGATGGCGGTGAAATGATTCATGCACTCTAAATACAAACTCTGATGTTCACCAAAACATGTAAACTGAACCTTTAGCTCAATCTGTTTCATATAGAACTGGCATCCAATCACTTCTTAACAAGCTTTCAAGACCAAGAAGCACAAGGGAAACAAACCCTCGGGAGTTTTTGGCTTCTTCATCTCGCTGCCAGATGGCTGGTAATAAAAAAAAAATTAAAATAGACGGACAACAAGCCATGAGGCGGCGCACAAAATAGGCAGGTAACCTTTGGTTAATAAAAGAGAAGCCCTCCACGGAGAGTTGATTTCACAGGTTTTCTTTCCTGATAAGAGCAGGGGAAGGCAGCAGGTGCACTTTGTACACACAAACTGGGATGCTGGCACGTTTTGCACAGCACTAAGTATTTACCGGTGTTCTCGGCCTTTTGATGGATGACAAAGGGAATGAAGTTACTGCTGAGCATTCTCAGCTGTTTCACATGGAAACTGGAAGAAAAAAAAAGAAGTAAAATAGGCACGGATAAAGCACTCCCTTAATGGCTACCTTTGAGTTTAGCCATTCAGTTTGGTATTTTCTTCATGAGGCGTACAGTGTTAGCCTCATGAAGAAAAACGTGGTCACGTTTTATTCATGAGTGTGTAATGAAAATATGCATTATTTCATTACTCTATGAACCAAAGGTCTTTTTCCAACCTGACTTTCACAGTCAAAGAGCAGTGGAAGTGAAGGTGGACTTATCATCTTCTGTCGGTAATAAACCCAAAATGGTAAAAATAGGACAAAAACACAAGCTTTAACATGGCTAATCGGAGACGAAACACATTATTTGATTTTAAACTAATGTAAATGCACCTCACATTTCATAAGGTTCTGAATTTTATCGTTTAGATGTTGAGATAAGAAGCAAAATCTATAAATTCAAACATTATTCTCTGCTTCACTAGATTTTATTTAGGTTATTTGACCAGGCTAAAAATGATCAACTCCAATCCAGATTGTTCATGAACTTGGTGATTCTGTGATAAGTATCGTTAGCTTGAAGAACGGATTTGCAGCTGAAGAAATTTGACAGGATAATGAACAGGTTAATCACATAACAGCGAGAATCTGATTTGCTGTCATAACCGGTTCAACCGCACATTTCTCCAGCGCGGAGTGAAATTGGGGTTAAAAGCGGCTGGAAATCAATCTGATAATTGGTTCCAAAGGTGCTTTGAAACACATGTAAAACATATCTACTATTGTTTCCCTGTGGTTGTCACAGGCAGTATGGTGGCCCTAACCCGGCTTAAAAATAGAATCTCAGGAGTTTTTTCGTACCAAATCTGATTTCAATCGATTGGTCTCCCTTTCTTCAAAAGAAATTACAAATGACAGAAAACATTATTTGTATATAATAACTCCCTTCCCGGAGTTGACCTGAATTCAAAGTCCAACTGAGTACAAGATATGAAACTCGTAAAACAAGACTGTATTCCCTGGGCGTGCTGACATCACTCTGAACTATGGAAGCCCAAGAAAGGGGGATCAAAAAATATAATCGACATTGAATAGTTGCTAATGGTGCTTTGCAAATTGCTCAAACATCTTGAGCATGTTTTTAAAAAATGAATAAATACAAGGAAGCTCCTTATGTCTCTTGATCGAACAGTCTTCTTTTCAGGGATCATTTCCTCCGGTTCACACCCAATTTCCAAATTTGCACAATCAAGTGTTCCCACAATATTTTAAGCCCTAACAATGGATAGCTGGCATGGTAGCTGCCCAGGCTTGCTGATAACGTCCAGTGACTAACATACACCTGCCTCTCACACACCCCGGATCAGGAAGCTCGCTCTGGAGATCCAGTGCATTGAGTTTAAGGATAAAAACAGTCTATAAATTCATGCGGCGGAGGTGGAAAGGGGGGGTTATCTCTGAAAAGGGAGGAGCAGGGAGGAGGAGGAGGAGGAGGGTGGGAGGGAGGAGGACCTCCCTGCAGCAAATAAAGACATGCTGCAAAAGAAAGGAGCAGCAGCACTTCGACTTTGTACAGTTTCTGCTCATAAGTAGGCGCAGATCTTTCTGCTGGAGCTCCTCGGCTCATAAATATTTACATCCACAGACACAAACAAGGACATGTGAACAAGATCTGCAGTGCGTAGCGGACCCAACAACACCCATCGCGATGGGACCACAGCCCAGTCATTTGGCCTCACACTGGAAACACAAACATGTCATACGAAATGAATGCTGCAAATACAATAAGAACTCTGTTTTATATATATATATATATATATATATATA